>WNWK01004925.1:0-71242 GCA_009830355.1 Cherax destructor
AAGATATAAGGAGGATGGGAAATTCCCATCTAGGTAATCACTTGCTCGGCATTGGTATCTGGAATTTTACTGGCAAGATTTGATCCTATAGTTGAGAAGAAGTCATTTATCTTGTTTACTGTATCAATAGGCTGTAGTGGTGTTTCGTTTGGTTTAGTTAGGACAATATCCCTATTTTTTTTCTGTTTGTGGGTGCCCATAATCTGTGAGAGTGTTTTCCAGGTCTTTTTTATATCTCCTCTTGTTTCAGTGAATCTGCTGGAGTAGTACAATTGTTTGGCTTTTTTTATTAGTTTGGTGAGAACTGATGAATAGTGTTTAACAAACTCCTTATGTATGAATCCCCGTCTATATTGCTTCTCATATTGATGTTTCTTGTTGATGGATTTTAGTAAGTTGTTAGTTAGCCATGGGCAGCCTAACCGTTTATTCGTAATCTGTTTCATTTTTATAGGACAATGTTTGTTGTATAGTCTATGTAATTTATTAAGAAAGGTGTCTGTCCACTCATCGATACCCTTGGCATTTGGGAATTCTGTAGCCCAGTCAACTGTGTCTAGCTCTGTTGTGAAGTTATTTATTGAAGCTTGGTCATGGAGTCGGAATGAAACTTTGGTGTATTCTAGGGGCGGTTTACTAATGTTTGTTAAGAGGAAGGTGGGGTAGTGGTCTGTGGTGCTGTCTGTTATTATCCCCGATTTAAGGGGGGCTAGGATATTGGTCCATATATGGTCGATTATGGTTGCACTCGATCGGTAAGTCTAGTTGGTTTGGTTATTGTTGGTATGAGAAGTGTGTTGTTCATATTGTTGATGAAATCGGTTACTGGCTGGTCATCTGGTAGGCCAAGGTTGATGTTGAAGTCTCCAGCTAAGATAAGATGGTGTTTGTTCAATTGGTTGTTTGTTATTTGCGTTTTAGTTGATCGCTAAAAGTTGGGATGTTTGTATGAGGCATCCGGTAAATGGCCCGATGGTTATGGGAGTCTTAAGGTTTTGTGCAGTAAATTTAGCAAAAATATATTCTCCATATTCATCATTATAGCAATTGGTGTCACAGCAGGATATTTCATTAGAGTAATAGATTGCAATACCTCCCCCCGCTTGATGTGGTCTGCAGTTGTGTATTGCTGTGTATCCTGGCAGCAGTAGATATCTATTGTATCCTGCTTAAGCCAGGTTTCAGTAAGGACAATACATGTGAAGGTTGTTTTTAGGGAACCAAGGAGGGCAAGGAGGTCATCATAGTGTTTGCTTAAGGATCGGACATTGTAGTTAAGAACTGTTATACTTTTAGTAGTGTTTAGGACAGTGTGGGCTTGTGATGCTGTGTAGTAGAGGCAGTTATTTTCTAGTAAATTTCTAGTAAATTTTGAAAGTTGTAACCAAGGACACCACTGCCAATAACTACATTATATCATATGGAGGTTGTGATAGGTTTTTATGTTGGTGAAACTTCCATTAGGAACTTGAGCATAAGGATCAATGAACACAGATACATCTGCCAGAAGGATAACATGAGCAGTGCTTATACTATTCACTAGAACATGATAAATCATTTGATGAAAACTAGACACCAGATTAGTTATCAAAGAAGCAGTTAGCTCTAAGTGCTGCTACTAGC
Source organism: Cherax destructor (assembly GCA_009830355.1). Classification (NCBI taxonomy): domain Eukaryota; kingdom Metazoa; phylum Arthropoda; class Malacostraca; order Decapoda; family Parastacidae; genus Cherax; species Cherax destructor. The sequence goes on from WNWK01004925.1 coordinate 1,624, forward strand.
TCCAACACACAGAAATCAGAATTATTCATAATCTCAGAAACACTGTAGAAATATATTCTCACCAGACATGATACTGCTCTTATGTAAAACTATATGGAGGAGCACTGCACTTGGCCTACTGGCCCTTCATAATTTAAAAACATTCAATGATTCAACTTTGCTAAATCACATTACAACAGGTGATGCCACAATGCCCAGTTCTACATCTCACCTCATGCCTTCTCTACTATATATATGCTGTTTGTTTGTCTCTGTGAGAGGAAATGCTTTTTCAATAAAATGCCTTAAACTGCATATTGTATTGAATATTATCAGATCTTCAATTTTAGTTTTATAATTTTAAGGAACAAGAGAGAATTGCAAAGCAAGAATGGTAATTTTAAAACATCATTAAAGTTTCCAGTAGAAATAGCAATCTTACCACAATCATTGTTACTCAGTGATAGTACCTTTGGCTCACAACTGAAGGACCTGGGATCATTTCTGTGCAAGCCAAGACACTGGACAAGTCAACTTAAACTTGTTGCCTCTGTTCATATAACAAAAAATGGATACCTGAGTGATTGCTGCCTGTTGTGAATTGCATCCTGGTGGAGTGAATAGTAGTACAGTGGTACCTCGACTTACGATGCTATCATCTTACGTTATATTCGATATCCGATACTTATAACGTAAGAAATTTGAATGCGACATCCGATGATTGATTCGTCTTACGACTTTCGTACCGGACCTGTCCGCTTGGCGCCCAGCTGAGCGCGCACTCCAGGGAGCATCAGTGCTATTGTTTACAAGCGAGAGCGACCACCCACCCACACCCACGCATTCATACCAGTATATTGTCATTATTCCACTGTTTTTAGTGCTTGCAACTGCTAAATAAGCTACCATGGGTCCAAGGAAAGATCCTAGTGCTAAGCCTGTGGCAAGAGGAACAGAAATATATGTACGATAGAAGTGAAGAAGGAGATAATAGAAAAATATGAAAGTGGAGTGCGTATCAGTGAGCTGGCCAGGCTGTATGGTAAACCCTATTCTACCATCGCTACCATTGTGGATAAGAAATATTCAAGTAAAATCAAGGAAGCTGTTGTTGCAAAGGTGCATCTGTGATCACAAAACACAGACCACAAGTGCTGGAAGATGTGGAAAGGTTGTTGTTGGTGTGGATCAACGAGAAACAGTTAGCAGGAGATACTGTTTCGGAGGGAATAATATGTGAAAAAGCAAGGCAGTTGCATGATGATCTCCTTAAGAAAATGCCTGCAACGAGTGAAGTGAGCGAATTTAAAGCCAGCAGAGGCTGGTTTCGAAAATTTAAGAAGCGTACTGGCATACATAGTGTTGTGAGGCATGGTGAGGGAGCCAGTTGTGACAAAAGTGCGGCTGAAAAATATGTGCCTGAATTCCAGGAGTACCTAGAGGCTGAACAATTCCTCCCCCAACAAGTGTTTAATTGTGATGAAACAGGCCTGTTCTGGAAGAAAATGCCCAACAGGACCTACATTACTCAGGAGGAAAAGGCACAGCCAGGACATAAGCCTATGAAAGACAGGCTAACTTTGATGCTTTGTGCCAATGCCAGTGGTGATTGCAAAGTGAAGCCTTTACTAGTGTATCTTTTTGAAAATCCCGAGTGTTTGGCAGATCGGTGTCAGCAAGTCTAACTTGTGTGTGATGTGGAGGTCTAACAAAAGGCATGGGTCACAAAGGACATTTTCTTAGATTGGTTCAATGGTGTGTTTGGCCCCAGTGTGAAGAAATATCTATTGGACAATAATTTGCCACTTAAGTGCCTCCTGATAATGGACAATGCTCCTTGTCATCCTCCAAACTTGGTAGAGAAAATTGTGGAGGAGTTTAAATTCATCAAAGTGAAGTTCTTGCCCCTAATACCACTCCTCTCCTCCAGCCCATGGACCAGCAGGTCATTTCCAACTTTAAAAACTCTATACCAAAGCAATGTTTCAAAAGTGCTTTGATGTGACCACAGACATGAACATAACCCTAAGAGAATTTTGGAAAAACATTTCCATATGCTGCATTGTGTACACCTTATAGGTAAGGCTTGGGAGGGAGTGACTACCAGGACTTTGAACTCTGCCTGGAGAAAATTGTGGCCAGACTGTGTCCTAGAGAGGGATTTTGAAGGTTTTGGGGCTGAGCCTCAGAACCCTGAGCCTGAGCCTGAGCCTGTTTTGGAAGAAATTGTGGAATTGGGCAAGTCTTTGGGGTTAGAGGTGAGTGGTGAGGATGTGGAACAGTTGGTGGAGGAGCACAAGGAAGAGCTAACCACTGAAGATCTGCAAGAGCTTCAACAGCAACTGGAACAAGAGAGCAGAGGTCAGGACAATGGTTCAGAGGAGGAGGAGGAGGTGGAACAAAAATGGAAGAATGTGCCTTCTTCAAGGATTAGGGAGATCTGTGCCAAATGGAGTGATGTGCAAGCATTTATGGATGAATATCACCCTAACCATGCTGTTGCAGGCCGTGCTGGCAACCTGTACAATGACACAGTGGTGTGTCATTTCAGGGATGTGTTAAAGAATCGCCAGACACAGAGCTCCCTGGACAAATTTGTTGTTAGAAAGAGGTCTAGTGACTCTCAAGCTGGTCCTAGTGGCATTCAAAGAAAAGGAAGTAACCCCAGAAAAGGACTTGGTACCTGCAGTGTTAATGGAAGGGATTCCCCTTCCAAACACTAGCATACTACTCCACCTTCTCCCTCCTCCGTCCTCCACACATCAACAACTCTTCAATAAATGTAAGTGACATGTTATTGTACAATATTTGCATGTGTATTTATGTATTCTTTATTAAATTATTTATTATTTAATGTCCAAAAGTTCTAAAAAATATTTTATTTAACTACTTTTGGAAGTCTTGGACGGATTAAATTTATTTCCATTATTTCTTATGGGGAAAATTGATTCGTTTAACGATTAATATCGTAAGTCGAGGTACCACTGTAGTAGTGAACCATATATAGGACTGGGCTTTGAAATGAGCTGAAGTAGGATATTTACTTTGAGCCTGTAGCTTCAACAGATCAACAAAAATGAAACCTTTGCCTATATATTAGCTATACATAGTTTGTTTCACCAGTAAATTTTCTTCCTTGCAGATATACAACGAAGCACCTTAATGATGACAACACTCCTAAACAGATTAAGATGTTGCTCTCAGTATAACATAGTTACTATACTTTTATAATGGAAGTAGAAATTAAAGCAGAGACGGTATATGATAATGTTTCTTGTGATGTTTTCCCTACCATGATAATTTTTAACCCCTGGATTATCTGAACCATTGCTGTGATTCTTGGTTGGTTAATTGAATAATTATTTCTACAATACCTGTTATAAATTATTTTTAAGCTTTTGACTATTGATGTGCATTATTGAAATCATTGTTTTATATCCAGTTACTACATTTAATTTTTAATAGTGACACACAAGCTGAATCATTACAAAAATTAGTGTTTTTATGTAACCCTCTTCAATAATCAGATGAAATACTAGTCGTTGTATGTATTTGTAGTGCAGTATAATAATCATACGTTTCATATATAAATGTTGTTTCAAAGCAGAGCCACATGTATAATTTTCCTTAGTGTCATCACATTTTTATTATTTTCACTTCATATTAGAGTATTTGTTGTGATCCTTGCTGAACTATTATCATACTGAGGTGTGTGTGTGTGTGTGTGTGAACAGTGTAAACACTGCTTGCCAATACAGTGGACCCTCGGTTAACGAAAGGTCCCGTTAACGAAAGTTTCGGAAAACGTAAGCTTTTTTCGGAATCGGTTAGCGAAAAATTCCTCGGTTACCGAAAGGTATTAGACGTGTCCGCCTGCTCCGCGCAAGCGCAGGACACCGGTGAAGCGTTGTTTACCATTGAGAGAACATTACCCAGTGCGCTCTTTCAAAGATTCACAATATATTTGGTGTATTTTTTGGTGGTTTAGGGATTGTCACTGTGAAATAAGTCACCATGGGTCCAAAGAAGCTTCCTAGTGGCACCCCAGTGGTAGCAGGCATGCAGGGAGTGTAGCATTCATGCAGAGAGTGTAGCATTCATGGAGGGAGTGTAGCATTCATGCAGGGAGTGTAGCATTCATGCAGGGAGTGTAGCATTCATGCAGAGAGTGTAGCATTCATGCAGGGAGTGTAGCATTCATGCAGGAGTGTAGCATTCATGCAGAGAGTGTAGCATTCATGCAGAGAGTGTAGCATTCATGCAGGGAGTGTAGCATTCATGCAGAGAGTGTAGCATTCATGCAGAGAGTGTAGCATTCATGCAGGGAGTGTAGCATTCATGCAGAGAGTGTAGCATTCATGCAGGGAGTGTAGCATTCATGCAGAGAGTGTAGCATTCATGCAGAGAGTGTAGCATTTATGCAGGGAGTGTAGCATTCATGCAGGGAGTGTAGCATTCATGCAGGGAGTGTAGCATTCATGCAGGGAGTGTAGCAGGCATGCAGGGAGTGTAGCAGGCATGCAGGGAGTGTAGCATTCATGCATTAAAAGAAAAAAGGAAGTAACCCCAGAAGGGACTTGTTACCTGAAGTCCTTTTGGAGGGGGATTTCCCTTCCAACCATTAACACCCTGCCCCTGTCAGCAACTCTAGCTTCCAGATGCTTGCAACTCTTCAATAAAGGTAAATAAATGTTATTGTTTTTTTTTTTTTTTGAGTGATTATTTTTTTGTGGAACGAATTAATTGTATTTACATTATTTCTTATGGGAAATAAGGTTTCAGATAACGAAAGATTCAGATTAAGTAATAGCTCCTGGAACGGATTAATTTCGTTAACCGAGGGTCCACTGTACTTAGTATAAAGGGTAGTAGCATAGAGTAGGTACTGAGGTAGCATAGTACCATAAGAACATACTTTGACTAAAGTATACCAATTTCTGCACAATAAAAGTTAATATGAGAATATTGAGACAGTGTTTAAGCAAATTAAATGCAGGTAGCTCTAAAACTTCAAGTAAATAAAGTATAGATACTTTTTTTCATCAGTCTGATATTTTTCTTACGTGTTGATAGCTACAGTAAAATTAAAAAAAAAAAATTTAGCTTTTAACAAATAAAAGTTACTATAATATTTACAACATGTGGAGTAAAAAGTAACTCCTGTGTGGTCAGCAAGTGTTAAATAACTAAGTTGATCTGATCTTATCCTCTGTTTTAAAGGAGTTATTTATTTATTTGCAGCATTCTCTGAAGTGTGTCACTCATATATATGAAGAGTTAAGACATTTTCATCTTTACATGAATAATTGCCATTTGTCTTTTAATGATGTCTAACGGGCAACAAAATTTCTAGTGCAATTTATTTTCTCTACAAAAGACTGATGTAGCAATTGTTTCTGATATAATAGAGGGTGAGTTCATCTCTACTAGTTCTCATGTTGGGTTATCATCTGCTCAGTTGTTAGATTAAGATAAAGGATTAGCTATCCAAGGTAGTCGTGTACATAGTAAAGCAGACTTACGTTTATACATTTCTTGAAGATAAGGTTCTTGTGCATCATTACCTCTATAATCTGTTTCACAGATAATAAAGATTAATAGTAAAAATATTCCCTCTTCAGGAGGATTTAACATATGGTTCCCGTTTTAGTTGGGACATGCCTTTTTTAATGTGCATGTACAATTTAAAGTAATGATGGTAGGGAGGTTCTTTGGTAGCACATTGTGCACATTTTTTTAATGATCTGCTGCACTGAGTGTGACATATTTTTAATATTTATAATTTTTGTAACAGCTTACCAATCAAAGCCCAACAGACCACCTCAGATGCCAAACAGACATCACAAATTGCCCATTAAAGTACAAACACTGTCGACATAGTCAGAACATTATATTGTTGTAGAGAAGCTTGGGAGTAACGTGAGAGACTAATGGATTGGTCGATTACCAGCCACAAAATAAATCTGTTATTTTGGTATGCGACGTCATATTCATATAAAGTATTAGGAGGTAAGCCTAATGTTTTACTATTTTTTGTAATATTGAATGGTGGACTATGTGTTTTTTAACTAATTACCTTACTTTTAAATTAATGTTTTGTGAATATAGAAAATAGGAAACATGGGGAGAGGTGTTTATTTAAGACAAAAAGTTGAAATGCCAAAATAACAAGATTCAATTTTTTGTGGTTATGGAAAATATGTGGTGGTCTAAATTGTGGCCACCTCTATTAAAAAAGTTATCAGTTAGATGTAAAAAAAAAACACTGTGAATATAGTCTTGTAAAGAATGTTTTTGTAATTCATTATTTCTTTATTTTTAAATCCTTATAGCTCTTTTAACCTTACTTGGACTCAGACTGCTTGTTTGGGCATAATGTATAGTATGTGCATGTGTAATTACTGATACATATTTGTAAATACAGCAAAACCTATTATATATGGTGTTCCAATACAGTTACTTTTGTTATCGATCTCTTTATTGGTAATTACTGTTCAAAAACAGAACTACCATCATGGCGTGGGTAACTAGGAGTTGATTACATGGGAATTTCTTGCAACTGCAGCCTTTATTGCCATCCTTCTTTTCAACTGCTATTCAAGTTAAGGGTTCCTTGATGCCATTGAAAGGCTCTTAATCCAAAGAACTGGACTTATCCACCACTCCCATGGATTGAACCTGAATGCCTTCCATTCCCCATGTGCTACATGACCCATATTGGTTGAGTACTTTCCCTTGATTACATTAAAAATTAGCAGTATTATCATGATTTTGTGATATTGTATTCTCTGAAAGTGCTTTGGCTTAATTTGGTAAGTCAGAGAGATGAAGGATAAGGACCTCCATATGGATTGTTGAAGGGTTTGTCACCAAACAAAGAATTACATAGGAACATGAACTTTACTGAACTTTGTTTATTTTTTCATAGGCTTGATTCACTTAAATCACATTATGGTACACTACTGTATTAGAATGCAGATAATTAGCATTAAAAGAGCTTGGTGGATATACAGAGTGCACCCTGATGGCAGCAAGAATTTATCTGATGAGAGAAGGGGAGGCTGCTTGTGATCTAAAACAAGTTTTATAATGTAGCTACTGTACATATAGGGGATGTTCTCTCAACTGTGAACATGTCAGTATTTTCATACCATACTTGAATTTCCCCACTCATTATTATCATATTTTTGCTATTTCTACATTTTTTTTTAACACACCAGCTGTCTCTCATTGAGGTAGGATGACTTGAAAAAGAAGAAACACTTTCACCATCATTTTCTCTATCACTGTCTTGCCAGAAGCATGCCAATTCCTGCAGTTCAGATGTCCCTCCAAACTACAAATAGCCCCACCCCTCTTTCAGAGTGCAAGCAATGTGCTTCACCTCCAGGACTCAAGTCCGGCTAACCGGACTATTAATTCAGTATTACTGTATATTTATTTTTTCCATTTTCCATTTTGGCCATATTATTATTATTATTATTATTGATATTACAACCATACCAAAATTAACATCACAACAGGTAGAGTGGCGTAAACCTATCAAGAAACTAACACATTTATAAATTCCTAAAAATTCTGATAGCTTAGAGTGCTCTAGTTGTTTCTATTTTAATGGCATTTACTGTCTGCAAAATGTATTATTCATTGTGAAAATATTAAAGTCTGGGGAATCAATGAAGTTACCAGTTATCCAGTATTTCCATAAAGTTCAAAGTATTGAGAAGGCAAGTTTTTTGACCAACAATATTCATGAACTGGTTAGACAGATGACTGGCAGGATGACTGGCAAGACAGATGACTTCCAGAATGCACCATTTTCCACAAATGAAGTAAAATCCTGAGGTTTTAGTTTGTTACAAATACTCGTGAGGATGGGTGGGAAGGGAAAGGAGGGGACAGGATATGTTTGAAAGGGATATTTCTGTTGCTAATTCTTGATCACCACAAATAAGAGAAATCAGGTTTATATCAGTGTGCTTCAATTATGTATAGCATAGAATCACAGGTCACATTCTTTGGTTAAAATGAATTTTATGATCTTTACAGAATATGAAAATATGTAAAACATATTTATTATCTGTTTAACTAGGGGAATCATACATATAAAATATGAAAATTAATAACATTTTTTTTTTTATATTTGTAGTTATTGTTTCAGAACTTTAAAAATTTTTGGTATAGTATATTACTTTGAACTCTGTATTAAGATTTTGTTAAAATACATAGAAAAGTTTATTGTAATATACTAAAGAAATTTTATGTAAAATAGTTTTTACAAGAGTGTTCTTCCTTCGCTGTTTCAGTGTACCATGGCTGTAAAGGCAATTCATATTAACTGTACAAGAAACTTGTATGTATTGTCTTGTAAAGGTTGATGTTCAGGTATGGCTCTGTAGGTAACATACAGTACTTATCATATCCTATCTACAGCAGTCTAGGAGGACTGATTTTGTTTTATAATGACTAGTTTAGCAAGTTTGTTTTATTGTTTAATAAGCTTTCAATATTTTTTATATAAATTTACTGTAAGAAGAATGTGTTTCACCCATTTGTGGGCTTGTATAAATACTCTCCTGCCTCTCTAGGCAATTTTATTATAATAATTAATTATTCTTATTCTTGTAAAGTCTCAAATGATACCCTATTTATATACTATTATATTTTAGAAAATGCCTAGTCCTGTATGACCAAGTATTTTACCCCACTGAAAACCAAAGCCTTAAAGTAAGTGTGGGACTAACTGTCCACTGCCATCTTTGGCCTGTATATATATTCAAACAAATGAGACCAATGGTTGGAGTCTAGAGACTTGTAGGGTTATACATGATCCCTAATACTGTACTAAAATACAGTGAGCTGCTTTGCATATCACTTTAAAAGCAATTGCTTTACGGTGTGTTATGTGATATTTAAACATTTAATGTATGCTCTTTATGAATGATATTGTAAATAGATTTACGTACATAAAAAAGATACATACAAGAAAATGGTGTTAAAAATGTTTTATTTCTATTTCTATGATAAACACATAATTCCTTTACTGAACGTTTTTGTTTAAATTGTTATATTGTATTCATCATACATATGAAGGATGAATACTGAATTACCAACCCATCCTCCAAAGCAAACATTGGTATTTTATATGACTTGAGACCACCAGAAAAACTACAATGCTGTGAAAATAAAATGTAAATGTCAGGATTTTACTGTCAGGTTTCTTAGTCTTCTTGGTGGTTCCCCATTTTCTTGTTGCATATTAAATAATAGTCTTCCCTTTATGCATTATTATATTTATTGGTATTCAAGTACAGTGGTACCTCTACTTACGAGCAAAATTTGTTCCAGGTGGCTATTCAAGTGCCGATACCGAAGGAATTTTTTCCCATAAGAAATAATGAAAATTAGGTTAATCCATTTCAGACACCCAAAAATACACTTACAAAAGCACCTACAAAAATACACTTACATAATTGTTCGAGTTTTGAGCTGCTTGTAAGTAGAGGTACCACTGTATGTTGTTAGTATATTAGTTAAATGCGGTTAATTGATCTTCACCTAATCTAACCTAAACAATGCATGTAGAGAAATTGGCTTATGCATATAATGTAAAAAATAAACAATGTTGGCATTAGGAGGACAGGTTGAGATTGTAAATAATCACTGCCATGACAGAAAGAACTGAAGACTTTATTAAGGGGTGGAGCAGTCTTTGAAGAGTGGGCATTTTCAAAAGAAAATTTGATTGTTTTAATTAAGAGTGAAACTAATAAAAGGCCTTGGTATAAAAATTATATACGTATAGGTGTAACATGTATAGCATTTATAATGGCTATACAGTATACAGCACTGTAAATCCTGCATTCAAAGTTTTATGTACATCATTGTAAATGTGATATCTTCTATTGTGATTAAACTATCATTTATATAAAAAAAACTAAATAATATTGGTAATTCTTTACTGATCAGTATTCAGGGAAACAAAATTCCTTTTAAAGAGAAGCCTTTTAGTACAGTATTTTGTTATCAAATCTTAGCTTTCTTTATACCATTGAATCTGATGTAGTAATATGCTATTGCATGTTATATGTTGCAGTTATCAAGATAAGTGACAAGAATTTTGATCCAAAAATGAAATTTCCTTTACAAAGTTACAGCACCATTTTCCTTGCTGGCGAATGTGCATGACTTGTCACTACCCTCATGCTACTGTGATTCTCTGCTTCATATTCTACTTATAATATGTGCTTACCTGGAGTTTACTTGGAGAGAGTTCCAGTCTGTGACCAGGTCTAATGTAAATTAATGACAAGAATTTAAGACTAACTTTTGAAATACTACTACTTATAAGTTTATTCCCTAAAATATATTTAAATTGTAATTAGTGCATTGGAAAAAGTTGAATGGTAGATTACGATAGCAGAATAAAACATTATTTTAAAGGTAGAGGTAGTTCAGTAATTGTATTAAATGACAGATTAGAAATGATTGGATTACAGAATTTATGCTTTTATTACAGTGATATTGCAAACTAATGGATTATTTATTTAAACAACAAAAAAAAATTACAGTGATAAATTTGGAATTTGGTCTACTTGTATCGGTAATGTGTTGATAAATTATAATTTACATGTTTTTAAAATTATAAATTACAACTTGTTCAAAATTCACCCACCTGACCTTTAACTTAGAATGCCTTAAATTCTTCCAAGTTTGTTTCAAATTGTATTCTCTATCTCCATAATTCAAATTTAACCAAACAACAATTCTGAGATTTAATTAAATCGATTATCTGTTCTTTGAATTTTTGTCAAATATGAAAATATTCCTATTTTATTCAGAATTTTCTATTTTCTACCTCCCTCCTTTTTTTTTTTTTTTTTTTTTTTTTTTTTTTTTTTTTTTTTTTTTTTTTTTTTTTTTTTTTTTTTTTTTTTTGTGTGTGTTTTATGCTTTTATTACAGTGATATTGCATAACTGAATGGTATTATTTATTTTTGAAACAACAACCAAAAAAAACAAATTTACAAGTGCAGTAAATTTGGAATGTTGGGATTTACATTGTATACGGTACATAGTGTGTTGATAAATTAGTAATTTACTAGTGTTTTCCTAAAAATTATAAATTTTCACAATTCTTGTTCAAAATTCACCACCTGACCACCTTTAATTTAGAAATGCCATTTAAATTCTTCCAAGTTTGTTTAACAAATTTGTAATTACAGTACATATCTCCATAATTCAGAATTTAACCAAACAGAACAATTCTGAACTTTAATGTGAAATACACGCATAGTATCTGTTACTTTGGAATTTTTTGTGCAAATATAGAAAAAAATATTCTATTTTATTCAGAATTTTCTATTATTCATACCTCCCCATGTGCATTACTCTGACTGGGAGAGAGAGAGAGAGAGAGAGGTACTGTTGAATGCTTTTTAGTCTGATAGTCATGTCTTGTTTTATACAGTAATGTGATAACTGTAGTATTTAGTTTTTATATATTATTATTATTATTACAGTGGAACCCCGAGTAACGAACACCCCGGAAATCGTACAATTATGTAAGTATAATATTGTAAGTGCTTTTGCAAGTGTATTTTTGGGGGTCTGAAATGGACTAACCTACTTGACATTATTTCTTAAGGGAGTAAATTCGTTCGGTAATGGCACTTGAGCAGGCTTCTGGAATGAAGTTTTTACGTTACTCGGGTTTCCACTGTACGTATTATGGTTATCAGGCTTGTACAGAGCTTAAGCACAAACTATTGTAAAACTGTGAACAGCAAATACTATGGATTTTGAAATGCATCATAGTATGAATTTACTGTTAATTATGGTTTTTGACATTTTTTATTTGTGATTAGGAGGGGCCTTTGAGCTCTTAATGCAGGGTACTTTCATATTTAGCTTTTTTTCTATTCACATTTTTCATTTTTTTTTGAAGCTGTGAATTTACATGCAAGAACAGTATTTTTGTTTTATAATTTTAACAAAAAATTGTGCTTTTATTGCAGTTAAAAAGTATTCTTATATTGAAAGCATATTGTGATGATATAATATGATATACGTACAGTGGACCCTCGGTTTTTGTCGATAATTCTTTCCAGAATGCTGTTCGAGTGCCGTTACTGAACGAATTTGTTCCCATAAGGACGAATGTAAATTAGATTAGTCGTTTCAGACCCCCAAAAATACACTTACAAAAGCACTTACATAATTGTTCGAGTTGGGAGCTGTATGAAAACCGAGGGTCCACTGTACATCACAATTCATCACTTGTAGGTTTTATTCAGGTATTATAGCAGATCAAAGTTTATCAGTATTAAAACTGAATAAAATCCTTAACACTTAAACTAAAAGCATTATGGTGAAATATGAAGAAAAGATATCATATACATACAGTATTAAAGTTACCAGGATTTGCATTTTCCTTTGTTTAATTAGATTAATCTTGAAAAAGACAAAACTTGTTTGCTTAACCTACAAGGAGAGTGCCAGGTAGATTGTGAATCCTCTGTACATTACCATATTTTCTGGCGTAGAAGGAGCACAGGCACATACAGAGCACCCTAAATTTTTGCAGGCACATTCTGGGGGAAAAAAAATTCAGTACATACAATACTTGCTTCAAAATTGTAGCGAGTTAGTGACTGGCTGCTTGTGTGCATAGTGTAGCTGAAAGAGGTGGAATCTTGTGCAGCCTGTCATTTGCTCCACCTCCAACAATCAAAACAAACATGTTACAGTTATTTATAACTGCTGAATCTGGTTTGCTTATTTTATACTGGTAATATGTAAATTATTATTTATAATAGTTATTATTCACTCTGAAGTAATCTGGAAAACAGTTTTATAGGGGGGAAGGGGGCATTTGAAGTTTAATTTACCAGTACCACAACACAAAGCACCATTTGCCAGTAACCCAAAGCTCATCCTTGTTCTTGACCTTGACCATATAAAGCGCAGAGTGATTATCCGAAATTTTTTGGGGAAAAAACTTGCCTTTATGCTGGAAAATATGGTACAGGATATCTGTCACAGAGACAGTGTGACAAAAAAGTTGATTGCCAAATGAAATAAAAGGTTTGCCTTAAACACAATCTATTTTTTAAATACAGTACTGTAGTAGAAAGACTGAAAATGTTCTTTATAAAACTTTTTTTTTTAATGCACTGCCTAATCCACATTGTGTGGCTACCATGGTCTATATATACAAATACAAATTTTATTTCTTCGCAATTTTACATAGAAGTGCAAGGAGAGCCACTGATATGAGAGCCACTGACATGCACTGACATGAGAGCCACTGACATGCACTTGACATGAGAGCCACTGACATGCACTGACATGAGAGCCACTGACATGCACTGACATGAGAGCCACTGACATGTGAGCCACTGACATGCACTTGACATGAGAGCCACTGACATGCACTGACATGAGAGCCACTGACATGCACTGACATGAGAGCCACTGACATGCACTGACATGAGAGCCACTGACATGCACTGACATGAGAGCCACTGACATGCACTGACATGGAGCCACTGACATGCACTGACATGAGAGCCACTGACATGCACTGACATGAGAGCCACTGACATGCACTGACATGAGAGCCACTGACATGCACTGACATGAGAGCCACTGACATGCACTGACATGAGAGCCACTGACATGCACTGACATGAGAGCCACTGACATGCACTGACATGAGAGCCACTGACATGCACTGACATGAGAGCCACTGACATGCACTGACATGAGAGCCACTGACATGCACTGACATGAGAGCCACTGACATGCACTGACATGAGAGCCACTGACATGCACTGACATGAGAGCCACTGACATGCACTGACATGAGAGCCACTGACATGCACTGACATGAGAGCCACTGACATGCACTGACATGAGAGCCACTGACATGCACTGACATGAGAGCCACTGACATGCACTGACATGAGAGCCACTGACATGAGAGCCACTGACATGCACTGACATGTGAGCCAATGACAGTCTTCATAATTGAGGTAGTAAAGTGTACCAAACTATGCTGTGACAGACTTTTGGCTGGAAAGAGATTAGTATTAAACATTCGACACTGATTACATTAGCTGCCAAGTTCTAAATATTTTATTCTAACAGAGCAATAGTTTATCTTACATGGATATTACCATCTCCCAGAATGGCCTATTCTATACAGGGTTGTGATATCCACAAAGCATCTTGCTTTCAGAATTTCTGAATCATAATGGCAGAATTCTTCCTCCTCTCTTGTTGCCCTGTAATTACTAATACAAAGTGACTGTTCTTATCATCTTGGATGGAATTCATTTTATTAATAGTGTTCAGGTAATACTTGCAAAACAGATAGGTACTAAGCAAACTTATTTTTTCTCATTTGTCTCGTGAACTTTTATGTCACAATGTTCATGGAAATCATGTGCATGTTATTCTAGAGGAAAACCTTTAATTTTCATTACAAATATTTTAGTTGTTCTCCGTACCATTACTGAAAGTCTTAAGTGTTGGAGTACAGCATAAGCCTAAATTTAGACATAAGTGGCAATAAGTCATTTATTTGCACATACCACACTTGGTCTTACCACTCTTGACTGACACACATTACCTTACATGTTACTTTTGACTGAAAGGACCTGAATTTTAAGCTTTAGGATTCTATGGAGGCGCTAAAGCAAAGTCTGCATTAGGCGTTTCCTCCCGTGATGCCCAAAATCTACTTCTGTATTAAGTTTGGAACTTTTAGGACTCTACAACACTGGACTTAGCATTACTGAATTAAAAACTGATTTCTGTATTTGTAAAAATAACATAAATGCTGATCTTTTTCTAGAGATGTATGATTCTTATTGTAAGGTTGAAGCTTGCTGTTTGTCAAGTGTTGAAGTTGTTGTTTATGAATGTATTATATTATAATTTAATTTACAAGAAGTAAAATTACATTGAAAAAATAATTAACCTAATTGTTAAAAAGTTTATTTCACTTGACCATATTTTTTCAGTTATTTGATTTTATAAATGTGGTAAATGTAAAAATATATATAAGTGATAAAATGTATTTATACCATCAGAGGATAATTTATTGAGCAGTTCTCCAGTGGTGGTTGAATCCTTTATTAAAGTTTCTGGTTGATATGTTAAGACTTTGGTAACAAGGGACACAAATGTCTCATAGATGTGTGTATAATTTTATTAAATATCTGTTTGAAGAAGAGTCTATTAATTTCCACCAGTCTAATGTATAATACTATTTTACACTAGTAAGTAAAATGCTTAATGTAATTTTGGTCTAATGATAGTATTTAAAATTTGGAATTTTGGTACTGTATTATATAAGTAAATGGAACTTCATTCAGCTGTACAACCTATGTAAGTTTAGTGCTCTATTGTGAGTATACAGTAATTTAAGCCGTCTTGAGAGCAGACTCCTTGTCATGGGAGATGTTGTACAGTCTTTGGCTGGTTGTGTATTTTTTTTAATATAATCGTGGGAAGGCCTTAATTTGTACGAGTTATACAGAGCATGAGGAATGGGAGGCAATCAGGTTTAATCCAAGGAAGGGCAGTAGAGGCCCACTTCGCTGCAATAAGATTATTATATAATCAAAAGGAAGCGCTAAACCTACTAACTGCAATAAGAGCCCCTCACTAGTATCAAGGTGCCTCCCTTGAGGGAAAACTAACCAAGAATTGCTAGAGATTTAATGCACACTGAAACCTGTATACTATACAGATGTCACACTTTTCTTTGAAAATTATATATTCTCCTTAATTGCCTTTACATAGCAGTGTGACTTTTAGCACATTTGTGTGTTTACCTGGAGAGAATTCCAGGGGTCAACGTCCCCGCAGCCCGGTCTGTGACCAGGCCTCATGTTGGACCAGAGCCTGATCAACAAGGCTGTTACTGCTGGCTGCACGCAGTCCAACGTACGAGCCACAGCCTGGCTGGTCAGGTACCGACTTTAGGTGCCTGCCTGTCCAATGCCTGCTTGAAGACAGCCAGGGGTTTGTTGGTAATCCCCCTTATGTATGCTGGGAGGCAGTTGAACAATCTTGGGCCCCTGACACTTATTGTGTTGTCCCTCAACGTGCTAGTGGCACCCCTGCTTTTCATTGGGAGGATGTTACATCGCCTGCCGAGTCTTTTGCTTTC
The DNA here is from genome assembly GCA_009830355.1 of Cherax destructor. Taxonomy (NCBI): domain Eukaryota; kingdom Metazoa; phylum Arthropoda; class Malacostraca; order Decapoda; family Parastacidae; genus Cherax; species Cherax destructor. Next base: position 17,786 of record WNWK01004925.1, read on the forward strand.
GTAGGGAGTGATTTTCGTGTGCAAATTTGTACTAATCCTGAGAATTTTCCAGTGTATATAACAATGTATCTCTCCCGCCTGCATTCTAGGGAGTACAGGTTTAGAAACTTCAAACGTTCCCAGTAATTGAGGGTGGTTATGCAGTTATGCGTGCCGTGAAGGTTCTCTGCACATTTTCAAGGTCAGCAATTTCACCTGCCTTGAAAGGTGCAGTTAGTGTGCAGCAATATTCCAGCCTAGATAGAACAAGCGATTAGTAAAGTGTCAACATGGGCTTTGCATCCCTGGTTTTGAAGGTTCTCATTATCCATCCTGTCATTTTTCTAGCAGATGCGATTGCTACGGTGTTATGGTCCTTGAAGGTGAGATCCTCCGACATGATCACTCCCAGGTCTTTGACATTAGTTTTTCGCTCTATTGTGTGGTTGGAATTAGTTTTGTACTCCGATGAGATTTTAATTTCCTCACATTTTCCGTATCTGAGTACAGTGGACCCTCGGTTAACGAAAAAAATTCATTACAGAAGCCTGCCCAAGTGCCATTACCGAACGAATTTACGTCCTTAAGAAATAATGTCATGTAGGTTAGTCTATTTCAGACCCCCAAAAATACACTTCCACAAGAACTTACAAAATTATACTTACATAATTGCACGATTTCCGGGGTATTCGTTAACCGAGGGTCCACTGTAATTGAAATTTCTCATCATTGAACTTCATATTGTTTTCTGCAGCCCATTTAAAGATTTGGTTTATGTCTGCTTGGAGTCTTGCAGTGTCTTCAACGGTGGACACTGTCATACAGATTCGGGTGTCATCTGCAAAGGAGGACACGGCACTGTGGCTTATATCCCTGTCTATGTCCGATATGAGGATGAGGAACAGGATGGGAGCGAGTACTGTGCCTTGTGGAACAGAGATTTTCATATTAGCTGCTTCAGACTTTACTCTGTTGACTACTACTCTTTGTGTTCTACTTGTTAGGAAATTATAGATCCATCTACCAACTTTTCCTGTTATTCCTTTATCACGCATTTTGTGTGCTATTACACCATGGTCACACTTGTCAAAGGCTTTTGCAAAGTCTGTGTATATAACATCTGCATTCTGTTTGTCTTCTAGAGCATCTAGAACCTGGTCGTAGTGGTCCAGTAGTTGGGACAGACAGGAGCGACCTGCTCTAAACCCGTGCTGCCCTGGGTTGTGTAATTGATGGGTATCTAGATGAGTGGCGATCTTGCTTCTTAGAACCCTTTCAAAGATTTTTATGATATGGGACATTAGTGCTATTGGTCTGTAGTTCTTTGCTATTGTTTTACTGCCCCCTTTGTGGAGTGGGGCTATGTCTGTTGTTTTTAGTAACTGCGGGACGACCCCAGTGTCCATGCTCTCTCTCCATAGGATGTTAAAAGCACGTGATAGGGGCTTCTTGCAGTTCTTGATGAACACGGAGTTCCATGAGTCTGGGCCTGGAGCGGAGTGCATGGGCATGTCATTTATTGCCTTTTCGAAGTCATTTGGCATCAGGGTGATGTCAGATAGGCATGCGTCAGTCAAGTTCTGTGGCACTCTCATAAAAAATTCATTTAGGTCTTCGATTTTCAGTCTGGTTAGCGGCTCGCTAAAAACTGAGTCATACTGGGATTAAGTAACTCACTCATTTCCTTGCTGTCATCTGTGTAGGACCCATCCCGTTTAAGTAGGGGCCCAATACTGGTTGGTGTTCTCGACTTTGACTTTGCATAAGAAAAGAAATACTTTGGGTTTCTTTCAATTTCGTTTATGGCTTTTAGTTCTTCCCGCGTTTCTTGATTCCTGTAAGATTCCTTTAGTTTTAATTCGATGTTTGCTATTTCTCTGACTAGTGTCTCCCTTCGTATTTCAGATATATTGGCCTCTTGTAGCCGCTCCGTTATTCTTTGCCTTCGCCTGTATAGGGAGCGCCTCTCCCTTTCTAATTTGCATCTTTTCCTCCTTTTTCTTAAGGGAATTTGCCTTGAGCAAACCTCAAGTGCCACAGAGTTAATTTGTTCTAGACATAGGTTAGGATCCGTGATGCTTAGGCTATCTTCCCATTGTATATCATTTAGGACTTGGTTTACTTGGTCCCATCTTATGTTTTGTTATTGAAGTTGAATTTGGAGAAGGCTCCTCTGCACTGATCACATTTTGTTGATCTTGGGCTCCCCGCATGCATGTCTGGACCTCTATTATGTTGTGATCTGAGTATGTTGTTTTTGATATGATGACATTTCGTATCAAATCATCATTGTTGGTGAAGATGAAGTCCAGCGTATTATCTAATCTTGTAGGCTCTACTATTTGCTGGTTTAAGGTGAATTTGGTGCAGAGATTTAAAAGTTCATGTGTGTGAGTTTTCATCTGAGCTGCCTCCTGGTGTTATCTCTGCTACCACATTGTTTGCAATGCTCCTCCATTTTAGGTGCCTTAGGTTGAAATCCCCCAGGAGCAAGATGTTGGGGGCAGGAGCTGGAAGATTTTCCAGACAGTGGTCAATTTTCAGAAGCTGTTCCTGGAATTGTTGGGACGTTGCATCCGGAGCTTGATACAACCACATGACCAGGTTTTGATTCTCGATCTTTATTGCTAATACTTCAACTACATCATTTGAGGCATTTAGTAGTTCTGAACATATAAGTGACTGTGATATACAGGCCAACCCCCCTCTTTTTGCCTGTTCACTCTGTCACATCTGTATAGGTTGTAGCCAGGGATCCATATTTCGTTGTCCAAGTGATCCCTTATGTGGGTCTCTGTGAAAGCCGCAAACATAGCATTTGACTCTGTAAGGAGTCCACGGATGTAAGGTATTTTGTTGTTTGTTGCTGGCTTTAGACCCTGAATATTTGCAAAGATGAATGTTGTTGGATTGGTGGTATGGGGATGTCTTTTTTTCCTGGCACTAATACATATCTGTATCTGTGTGAATATTCTTTTTATACTCTTGAACAGTTCCACTAATTCTCTATGGATTTTTAGATGAAACTGATTTATTGCACCAATTTCAACTTTTCCTTTCATGCCTGTATGATCCCTTCAGGTCTAGAGCTTTTTTATGAATATTATAATCAGTGGTGGCTCGTCAAAAGTTCTTACAACATAGAATGAGGGGACTGCAGCTCCTCGCTGCCAGATGTAATGCCAGTAATACCTATACTATCGTACTCGTTTCAACACAAAATTAAAAACTCACTTATAAATACATTGAAAACAACATACAACAGATTGTTCCTGTAATATATTTGTCAGTTGAAAATTATTTTAGCGTAAGGTTGATGAAGTCATACATCTGGCAGTGAGCATCTGGGGAGACTGCAGCGGACAGCAGCTTTGCAGCTCCTATGGACGAGCCGTCACTGATTATAATGTGAAAACAGTATAATAGTAATAGAGTAACAATCCATTTTGCAGATTACTATTGACTGACAAAACTTCCTTGACAGTGTCATAATGTTCAATCACCTGCAGGGTGTCCCATCTCCACTGATACTATTAATAATGATCCCTTCTACAAACCATCCAAAGCTCAATGGGGTAAGTGTTTCTTATGAATATAAGTCTAATTCTCAGTGCTAAAATTGGGTTGTTGTTGTGTTGTTCCTCTCTTCCTCAGCAAAAAGGACATGGGTCTTAATCATAAGATGACTCATTACCCGTTAAATTACTAAGAGATCATACCTTTTATTCTCATATGGGTCCCTGCGTACTTAAAGAACATGAGTTTCGTTAAAAGGAAAAGGAATGCATACCATGCAGTCAGACCTGAACCCATCCCCACCAAGCTGGCCACTTGCCAATGATTGCATATGATGACTAGAGCAATATTTCAAGAAGTGAGTACAGTATAAAGATACGAAGCAGAGTAAACTTTTACTTCAGATGTTTCACTTGGTACTGAGTTTTATTAAGTCTACAAAAATAAAATTATTACAATTGCAGGCATAAAATACACAGTGTCAAGCTCCAGGAAAATACTGAAATTGCTATCCCCATCACATCTACTATTTATGTAAAAGTAGTGCTAATAATGTATACAAGGAATACTTAGTGTACAAGGAACTATGGATGAGACAATACCAAAAATTTTGCTGATGCCGATAGTACTCAATTTAGATTGATACAGATACAATCAAAATCAGCCAATACCAATACTTGGCACATCCCTACAAAAAAACATTGTTGGTGTAAAAGGAATACCATTAGTATAAAAGGACAGGGGCAGCTCCAGAATTTCTATATAGTACGTAGTATGTATGTGTACTGAGGAGGTTTTGGGCTATCTGGTTGGAAGAGGGATTGGAGGTTTGTTTTGAAGCAGTTATTTTTATTACTATTTTTATTTGGGGCCAAAGCCCCCAAGAGTTTGCACTGCCCCTGTACAAGGAACACTTATTATATAAGGAACACAATGTACAAGGAACAGTTAGTATACATGGAGCACTTAGTATACAAAGAATGCTATTAGTATGCAAGGAATACTTAGTATACAAGGAACACTTTATTATGCAATGAACACTTAGTGTACAAGGAATAATATTAGCGAATAGGTACTGAAATGAAGGCACCTCAGGTCCAGCCTGGGGTTGAGATAATCATACAAGGCCATAGTGACTATGCTTCCACAGGCTGGAGTCAAGGTAAGTGAAAAAAAAGAGGGAGGGAACCAGAGAGACATAATTACCTCAATTAATAATTAAATGGTGTCACCACCTGCTCTTATGGAAATGGTAGATAGGCCTGAGCAGGAAGGCCTAAATCTTTGACAAGAGCAAAATAGGATGTTTTCTATAATAGTTTGATTTGATAGGTCCTGGTAGCATTACTTGTAAATAAACTATTGGCATCTTATCAGTGATTTGAGTCTAGTAAAAGTTTTCTTAAATACGATAGTTCACACAATTCCACGGGTTTCATATACTGTACTTGATTCAAATGAAAAGCAAACACTACAAAATTTTAATTTAATTACAAAAAACACATTATAAACTCAGTATGAAAACTGGGTAGTATATAAAAATATAAAACTGCATTTATAAACAATCCTCTACTGTAAATTCATTCAAAAACCAATTAAGAGTGCCACATTTTTTTAAAATTCTTTCAACCATGAGTACACTAAGAGACAATACAATAAGTATCAGGGGTCCAAGACTGTTCAACTGCCTCCCAGCATACATAAGGGGATTACCAATAGACCCCTGGTTGTCTTCAAGAGGGCGGTGAAGAGACACCTAAAGTCAGTTACCAACCAGCCGGGCTGTGATTCATATGTTGGTCTGAGTGTGGCCACCAGTAACAGCTTGGTTGATCAGACCCTGATCCACCACGAGGCCTGGTCATGGATCAAGCCGCATCGGCATTGACCCCCAAAACACCCTCCAGGTTATGTAGAGTATTTTGGGCAACCTTAAAATAACTTATAACTACTAGTGAAAAATTTGCTAGAGCATCTTGGAAGTTTTAGTAAGACAATTCACTATAATATTTGTAGATGTTATTAATGTTGGTCAAATACAAATGCAGATACTAATGTAAATTTTAGTATTACTGAAAATAAATGGTATTGTGATGCCCCACAAGATAAAGAATAAAGATTTTATTTCTTTGTATAGGTTACAGTGTGTAATTACAATTTTGGTTTGTTAAGTACATAGAAAGCCACTATCATGCCGGGGCATTTCAGGCAGACTAATCCTAATATACATAATAACTACATAAATCTAGACAAGATAAGAGTGATTAACTTTTTAATAAATCTTTAAATCAAGGTGGAGGTTTATAAGAATAATAATCTTGACATAATAATCAGAACATTTATTACACGTAGTATGTACAGTTCAGGACATTTATTACACTTACGTACAGTTCAGGACATTTATCTACCACATCTGCTAGGAAAATGATAGGATGGATAATGAGAACCTTCAAAACCAGGGATGCCAAGCCCATGAGGATTTTCTTCAAATCGCTTGTTCTCTCTAGGCTGGAATATTGCTGTACACTAACGGTTCCTTTCAAGGTAGGCAAAATGCAGACCTGGAGAATGTACAGAGAACTTTCACTGCACGTATAAGTATGATAAAGCACCTAAATTACTGGAAACCATTGAAGTCCCTCAACTTGTACTCCTTGGAAAGCAGGCGAGAAAGATACATGATAATATACACTTGGAAAATCTTAGAGGGACTAGTCCCAAATTTGCACATGGAAATCACTCCCTACGAAAGCAAAAGACTCAGCAGGCAGTGCAACACTTCCCCAATGAAAAGCAAGGGTGCCATCAGTACACTAAGACACTTAACACATTAAGCGTCAGGGGCCCAAGAGTGTTCAACTGACTCCCAGAATACATAAGGGGGATTACCAATAGAACCCTGGCTTTCTTCAAGAAGGTACTGGACAGGCACCTAAAGTCAATATGTGACCAGCCAGGCTATAGCTCGTATGTTGGCTTACGTACGGCCAACAGTAATAGCCTGGTTGACCAGGCCCTGATCCACCACAAGACCTGGTCATGGACCAGGCCATGGGGCGTTGACCCATAAAACCCTCCATTATACAGCTGGAGCTTTTGGATATCTGACCGAGGCCTTCCGCTGGCTTACCGGTCCACCTCTTTAAAAATTAAGGTTGATTATAACCATTTTTTACTAAAACACACACACACACACACACACAGGAAAATAAAGAGATTAGCCGAAGAGCCAGAAACGAATATGCACAGGTAAGAAGAGAGGCTCAGCGACAATATGAAAATGATATAGCATCAAAAGTCAAGTCTGACCCGAAGCTGTTGTATAGCCACATCAGGAGGAAAACAACAGTCAAGGACCAGGTAATCAGGCTGAGAAAGGAAGGTGGGGAGTTCACAAAAAACGACCAAGAGGTATGTGAGGAGCTCAACATGAGATTTAAAGAAGTATTTACACAGGAGACAGGTAGGACTCCAGGAATTCAAAATAGGGAGGTATACCAACAAGTGCTGGATGAAATACACACAACCGAGGAGGAGGTGAAGAAGCTGCTATGTGAACTCGATACCTCAAAAGCGGTGGGACCGGACAACATTTCTCCGTGGGTCCTTAGAGAGGAGCAGAGATGTTGTGTGTGCCACTAACACAAATCTTCAACACATCCATTGAAACTGGGCAACTACCTGAGGCGTGGAAGATGGCAAATGTAGTCCCAATTTTTAAGAAAGGAGACAGACACGAGGCATTAAACTACAGACCTGTGTCACTGACGTGTATAGTATGCAAAGTCATGGAGAAGATCATCAGGAGGAGAGTGGTGGAGCACCTAGAAAGACACAAGCTTATAAACGACAACCAGCACGGTTTCAGGGAAGGAAAATCCTGTGTCACAAACCTACTGGAGTTTTATGACAAGGTAACAGAAGTAAGACACGAGAGAGAGGGGTGGATAGACTGCATTTTTTTGGACTGCAAGAAGGCGTTCGACACAGTTCCTCACAAGAGGTTAATGCAAAAGCTAGAGGATCAGGCACACGTAGCAGGAAAAGCACTGCAATGGATCAGAGAATATCTGACAGGGAGGCAACAACGAGTCATGGTACGTGACGAGATGTCAGAGTGGGCACCTGTGACGAGTGGAGTTCCACAAGGGTCAGTCCTAGGACCTGTACTGTTTTTAGTATATGTGAATGACATAACGGAAGGGATAGACTCAGAAGTGTCCCTGTTTGCAGATGATGTGAAGTTAATGAGAAGAATCAAATCAGTCGAGGATCAGGCAGGACTACAAAAAGACCTGGACAGGCTACAAGCCTGGTCCAGTAACTGGCTCCTTGAATTTAACCCTGCCAAATGTAAAGTCATGAATATCGGGGAAGGGCAAAGAAGACCGCAGACAGAGTATAGTCTAGGTGGCCAAAGACTGCAAACCTCACTCAAGGAAAAAGATCTTGGGGTGAGTATAATACCGAGCACATCTCCTGAGGCACACATCAATCAGATAACTGCTGCAGCATACGGGCGGCTGGCAAACCTAAGAATAGCGTTCCAATACCTCACTAAGGAATCATTCAAGACTCTGTACACCATATACATCAGGCCCATACTGGAGTATGCAGCACCAGTCTGGAACCCACACCTGGTCAAGCACGTCAAGAAATTAGAGAAAGTGCAAAGGTTTGCAACAAGACTAGTCCCAGAGCTAAGGGGATTGTCCTACGAAGAAAGGTTAAGGGAAATCGGCCTGACGACACTAGAGGACAGGAGGGTTAGGGGAGACATGATAACGACATATAAAATACTGCGAGGAATAGATAAGGTGGACAGAGACAAGATGTTCCAGAGAGGGGACACAGAAACAAGGGGTCACAATTGGAAGTTGAAGACTCCTATGAGTCAAAGGGATGTTAGGAAGTATTTCTTCAGTCATAGAGTTGTCAGGAAGTGGAATAGCTTAGAAAGCGACATAGTGGAGGCAGGAACCATACATAGTTTTAAGACTAGGTTTGATAAAGCTCATGGAGCAGGGAGAGAGAGGACCTAGTAGCAATCAGTGAAGAGGCGGGGCCAGGAGCTATGACTCGACCCCTGCAACCACAAATAGGTGAGTACACACACACCCACACAGGGACTTTTGGGGATGGGGCCAGGAGCTAAGTCTCGACCCCTGCAATCCCAAATAGGTGAGTACACACACACACAGGAAGAAGTGAAGAGGCTGCTGAGTGAGCTAGATACCTCAAAGGCGATGGGGCAGGACAACATCTCTCCATGGGTCATGAGAGAGGGAGCAGAGGCGCTATGTGTACCCCTAACAACAATATTCAACACATCTATCGAAACAGGGAGATTACCTGAGGTATGGAAGACAGCAAATGTAGTCCCAATTTTTAAAAAAGGAGACAGACATGAAGCACTAAACTACAGACCAGTGTCACTGACATGTATAGTATGCAAAGTCATGGAGAAGATTATCAGAAGAGTGATGGAACACCTAGAAAGGAATGAACTTATCAACGACGGCCAACATGGTTTCAGGGACGGGAAATCCTGTATCACAAACCTACTGGAGTTCTATGACAGGGTGACAGCAGTAAGACAAGAGAGACAGGGGTGGGTAGATTGCATTTTCTTGGACTGTAAGAAGGCGTTTGACACAGTTCCACATAAGAGATTTGTGCATCAGGGAATACCTGTCAGGAAGACAGCAGCGAGTCATGGTACGTGGCGAGCTGTCAGAGTGGGCGCTTGTGACAAGTGGTGTTCCACAGGGGTCAGTCCTAGGACTGGTGCTCTGGAAATAAGTCACTCTGTCTGACTTTTTGGGTTATCCTAAGTTCTCTACACATATGCTAATATGTATGATAATCTATGTAAGTGTATTTGTGTATACCTGAATAAACTTACTTAATAGACTCCGAAGTGTCTGTTTGCAGATGATGTGAAGTTGATGAGAAGAATTCAATCAGACGAGGACCGGGCAGAAATACAAAGGGATCTGGACAGGCTGCAAGCCTGGTCCAGCAATTGGCTCCTGGAGTTCAACCCCACCAAGTGCAAAGTCATGAAGATTGGGGAAAGTCAAAGAAAACCGCAGACGGAGTACAGTCTAGGGGGGGCCAGAGACTACAAACCTCACTCAAGGAAAAATATCTTGGGGTGAGTATAACACCAGGCACATCTCCTGAGGCGCACATCAACCAAATAACTGCTGCAGCATATGGGCGCCTAGCAAACCTAAGAACAGCATTCCGACATCTTAATAAGGAATCGTTCAGGACCCTGTACACTGCGTACGTTAGGCCCATACTGGAGTATGCAGCACCAGTTTGGAACCCACACCTAGCCAAGCACGTAAAGAAACTAGAGAAAGTGCAAAGGTTTGCAACAAGACTAGTCCCGGAGCTAAGGGGTATGTCCTACAAGGAGAGGTTAAGGTAAATCGACCTGACGACACTGGAGGACAGGAGAGATAGGGGGGACATAATATCGACATATAAATACTGAGAGGAATTGACAAGGTGGACAGAAACAGAATGTTCCAGAGATGGGACAGAGCAACAAGGGGACACAGTTGGAAGTTGAAGACTCAGATGAATCACAGGGATGTTAGGAAGTATTTCTTCAGTCGTAGAGTGGTCAGGAAGTGGAATAGTTTGGGAAGCGATGTAGTGGAGGCAGGATCCATTCATTGCTTTAAGAAGAGGTATGATAAAGCTCATGGCGCAGGGAGTGACCCAGTAGCGGCCAGTGAAGAGGCGGGGGCAGGAGCTATGAATCGACCCCTGCAACCACAACTAGGTGAGTACAACTAGGTGAGTACACAAAGTGAGGTAACCGGCATATATATAGGCAAGCGGGAACAAGAGAGGGAGAAGAAAATGGGGAAGTGAATGTAGGCAAAAGTAAAGGTAGTTAGTAGAAGTGGGGTCAGTCTAAGGACAAGAAAAAGGAGCACTACAGGAGAGCTAAAGGCCCGCAAGGGGTTGGACCAAAACGAAGGGGGGAGGGGGAACTGAATAACAAAACACAATAGGCCGAAGAAAGGAAAACAAAGAAAGAAGAAGAAAAGAAATAGGAAAGGAGGAGATGTAAGGTTCAGGTTGTCACGAGTGTTCAGAACTTAGGAGCATTTGACAATGTAAGGAGAAAGGAAGACGTCTACAGAGACATTGCCAGGACTAAGATTCATACAAGGAAAGTTGTGTATAAACAAACAAACAAATTATATTTCTTTGCAAAGGTTACAATGATTGTATTTTATAAAGTGTTGTTGAGTACAAAGGGAGCCACTAACATGGTGGAGCATTTCGGGCAGACAAATCTTAATGCTTTCACACTACTTGAGACTAAACAGGTTAATTAATTATTCATTATTTTACCTTATTACTAAAGTGAGGTAGCTAAGGGATGCTTCAACAACACTGTAAGATAAGATTATTAGTATATAATAAATATCACTAGTATACAGTAAATATAACTAGTATACAGTAAATATAACTAGTATACAGTAAATATAACTAGTATACAGTAAATATAACTAGTATACAGTAAATATAACTAGTATACAGTAAATATAACTAGTATACAGTAAATATCACTAGTATACAGTAAATATCACTAGTATACAGTAAATATCACTAGTATACAGTAAATATCACTAGTATACAGTAAATATCACTAGTATATAGTAAATATAACTAGTATACAGTAAATATCACTAGTATAGAGTAAATATCATTATTAGTATCCCCCACATTAATGGTGTTCTCTTGTCTTATCCGGCGCATGAGCAAGCAGCTCCTGGATGGTGTTTAGAAGGTTGTGTCCAGGACACTGTGTTGTGAGGTGCATCTTGCTCATCTCTCTCTCACTATTTCTCTCTGGTTTTGTGTTGTGACTTGTACTTATTGTACAGAGTGTCGAGTTGGGCTATAATACGCAGCTGTTGCTGACAGGGGAAGTGGCGGCGTCCTGTTGAGGTGAGTAGTGATTTTTTTTTTGTAAGAAGTTGATGGTATGGGAAGACTATTCGGACTATGATTTAGACACTTGTGCAACACGTTTCGCCAACCAGTGGCTTCCCCAGTGCAGTGCAGAGAAGAATAGTTGAAGATCAGGAGCTTGAGGTAATTGGTCCCTCAGCCTGGAGTCAATGGACTGATCACATTGACTCCAGGCTGAGGGACTGATACCTCAAACTCCTTATGATCTTCACCCATTCTAATCTGTATTGGACCGAGGAAGCCACTGTGTTATGCAACACTTAGCTATCCTGTTGATTCTCTACTATTTATCTACACTATTCGGATTATTAACCTCCGGAGGGCAATTAACTTGCAATGACAAGCAGTGATACTTATTCCCATTTGAGTCATTAGGTTCTTGATCATAGGACGCGTCCCACAATAGTCTTTTAATATGTATGTACCCTATTACACAAGTTTACTAGAGGGCAGTAGGGGTGAGGAGGCTTGTCAGTAGGTCTCCCTCCGGGGAGTGTAGTGCAGGTGTGGGAGGAAGAGGGAAGCCAGGTGTGGAAAGAGCAGGTTAGGTTAGGTAAGGTCATCAGGAAACAGAACGAGTGTTTCCTGACGCGGGTCTTACATGATGATCCATCATTGGGGCTTTTGGTCATCTGACCGAGGGCTTCCGCTGGTTTACCGGGCCACCTCTTTAAAAATTATGGTCATAATTATAACCATTTGCAGGGAATCCAGGTGTGGGAGGAGATAAGATTTTGTTTGGATTTTTAACCCCGGAGGGTTAGCTACAAAGGATAACCCAAGAAAAGCAGTGTGTTTTTGAGAGACAGTTTGTCTTATTTTCATTGGGGTCCTCAATCTTGTCCCCCAGGATGCAACCCACACGAGTCGACTAACACCCAGGTACCTACTTGCTAGGTGAATGGGACAACAGGTGTAAGAAAACATGCCCAATGTTTCCACCCTTGCTGGGGATCAACCCACAGACACTCAGTGTATGAGGTGAGAGCATTGCCTACTTGGCCAAGTGTAGTGGAGGTGTGGGAGGAACAGGAAAGCCAAGTGTAGTACAGGTGTGGGAGGAACAGGAAAGCCAAGTGTAGTACAGGTGTGGGAGGAGCAGGAAAGCCAAGTGTAGTACAGGTGTGGGAGGAGCAGGAAAGCCAAGTGTAGTACAGGTGTGGGAGCAGGAGGAAAGCCAAGTGTAGTACAGGTGTGGGAGGAGCAGGAAAGCCAAGTGTAGTGTGGGAGGAACAGGGAAATCAAGTGTAATGCAGGTGTGGGAAGGAGGAGAGCAGAGGAGCAGGGAACTTAAGTGTGGGATAAGTAAGTTTATTTAGACACAAATACAGTTACCATACAAAGAGTAAATTACCTAGGATAACCCCAAAAAAGTCAGTGACTTATTTGGGAGTTGGTTTGCAGAAGTAATAGCAACATAATAGTGAGTTTGCCTCTTGCTTTCTCTTGCCCAGCATTATAATTTCTTGACAGACAATGACCTCTGAAATTTGTTGATTATTTTATTACATGTATTAAAAGCCTAACAGATGCAGATTATTGGAAAAAGATTTATGCAAGCTTTGGTTATAAATGAAGGATACTCCTCTGCAGAAATCAAACATTATTTTATATTTTACGATGTGTAAAAGCTATCTAGGTACCTGGAGTATACCTGGAGAGAGTTCCAGGGGTCAACGCCCCCTGCAGCCTGGTCTGTGACCAGGCCTCATGTTGGATCAGAGCCTCATCAACCAGGCTGTTACTGCTGGCTGCACGCAGTCCAACGTACGAACCCCAGCCTGGCTGGTCAGGTACCGACTTTAGGTGCCTGTCCAGTGCCTGCTTGAAGACAGCCAGGGGTTTGTTGGTAATCCCCCTGATGTATGCTGGGAGGCAGTTGAACAGTCTTGTGCCCCTGACACTTATTGTGTTGTCTCTCAACGTGCTAGTGGCACCCATGCTTTTCATTGGGGGGATGTTACATTGCCTGCCGAGTCTTTTGCTTTCGTAGGGAGTGACTCTCGTGTGCAAGTTTGGTACTAATCCCTCGAGAATTTTCCAAGTGTATATAATAATGTATCTCTCCCGCCTGCGTTCTAGGGAGTACAGGTTTAGGAACTTCAAGCGTTCCCAGTAATTGAGGTGGTTTATCGCAGTTATGCGTGCCGTGAAGGTTCTCTGCACATTTTCTAGGTCAGTAATTTCACCTGTCTTGAAAGGCGCTGTTAATGTGCAGCAATATTCCAGCCTAGATAGAACAAGCGAACTGAAAAGTGTCAACATGGGCTTGGTATCCCTGGTTTTGAAGGTTCTCATTATCCATCCTGTCATTTTTCTAGCAGATGCGATTGCTACGGTGTTATGGTCCTTGAAGGTGAGATCCTCTGACATGATCACTCCCAGGTCTTTGACTTTAGTTTTTTGCTCTATTGTGTGGTTGGAATTTGTTTTGTACTCCGATAAGATTTTAATTTCTTCACGTTTTCCATATCTGAGTAATTGAAATTTCTCATCATTGAACTTCATATTGTTTTCTGCAGCCCATTTAAAGATTTGGTTTATGTCTGCTTGGAGTCTTGCAGTGTCTTCAACGGTGGACACTGTCATACAGATTCGGGTGTCATCTGCAAAGGAAGACACGGCACTGTGGCTTATATCCCTGTCCATGTCCGATATGAGGATGAGGAACAGGATGGGAGCGAGTACTGTGCCTTGTGGAACAGAGCTTTTCACTGTAGCTGCCTCAGACTTTACTCTGTTGACTACTACTCTTTGTGTTCTACTTGTTAGGAAATTATAGATCCATCTACCCACTTTCCTGTTATTCCTTTATCACGCATTTTGTGTGCTATTACACCATGGTCACACTTGTCAAAGGCTTTTGCAAAGTCTGTGTATATAACATCTGCATTTTGTTTGTCTTCTAGAGCATCCAGAACCTTGTCGTAGTGGTCCAGTAGTTGGGACAGACAGGAGCGACCTGCTCTAAACCCATGCTGCCCTGGGTTGTGTAATTGATGGGTATCTAGATGAGTGGCGATCTTGCTTCTTAGAACCCTTTCAAAGATTTTTATGATATGGGACGTTAGCGCTATTGGTCTGTAGTTCTTTGCTATTGCTTTATTGCCCCCTTTGTGGAGTGGGGCTATGTCTGTTGTTTTTAGTAACTGAGACGACCCATCCTCCCTGCTCCCTCTCCATAGGATGTTAAAAGCATGTGATAGGGGCTTCTTGCAGTTCTTGATGAACACGGAGTTCCACGAGTCTGGGCCTGGAGCGGAGTGCATGGGCATGTCATTTATTGCCTTTTTGAAGTCATTTGGCATCAGGGTAATGTCAGATAGGCATGCATTTGCCAAATTCTGTGGCACTCTCATAAAAAATTCATTTAGGTCTTCGACTTTCAGTCTGGTTAGCGGCTCGCTAAAAACTGAGTCATACTGGGACTTTAGTAACTCACTCATTTCCTTGCTGTCATCTGTGTAGGACCCATCCCGTTTAAGTAGGGGCCCAATACTGGATGTTGTTCTCGGCTTTGTTTTGGCATAAGAAATGAAATACTTTGGGTTTCTTTCAATTTCATTTATGGCTTTTAGTTCTTCCCGCGTCTCTTGATTCCTGTAAGATTCCTTTAGTTTTAATTCGATGTTTGCTATTTCTCTGACCAGCGTCACCCTACGTATTTCAGATATATTGGCGTCTATATATCCTAGTCGCTTCGTTATTCTCTGCCTTCGCCTGTATAGGGAGCGCCTCTCTCTTTCTACTTATGTACTTATGTGTACATGTGCCAGTATAAAAATTACTATCTACAGTTATATTCTGGACTAATGTTATTTTAGGGGATATTAGAAGGAATAACTTAAAGCATGATGAAGTCACTTTTTGTGGGATTATCCTAGGTAATTTACACACTTTACTAGGTATGTTATTATAATTGCCTAAATTTGTGTAACTTATTTGTGACTGTACCTAAATAAACTTGCTTAGAACCAATGAACAAGTGGTATTGCTGCCTGACCAATTGCACCAATGTAAATAAAGACTGATGGGGGAGTAAGGTTAGGTTACCTTATTAAGTAAGTTTACATAGTCGGTTACATAATTTTTGGGTGGAAACATTGGGCGTGTTTCCTTACACGTGTTGTCCCATTCACCTAGCAAGCAAGTAGGTACCTGGGTGTTAGTTAACTGGTGTGGGCTGCATCCTGGGGTAACGAGGGGTTCATGGTTGAAATACAGCTGCTGGTCCCTGCCGTGGGCGGCCTGAGAGTAGCTTGTGGGTCGTGGGTAGAGTGCCTTGTGGGTCGTGGGTAGAGTGCCTTGTGGGTCGTGGGTAGAGTGCCTTGTGGGTCGTGGGTAGAGTGCCTTGTGGGTCGTGGGTAGAGTGCCTTGTGGGTCGTGGGTAGAGTGCCTTGTGGGTCGTGGGTAGAGTGCCTTGTGGGTCGTGGGTAGAGTGCCTTGTGGGTCGTGGGTAGAGTGCCTTGTGGGTCGTGGGTAGAGTGCCTTGTGGGTCGTGGGTAGAGTGACTTGTGGGTCGTGGGTAGAGTGACTTGTGGGTCGTGGGTAGAGTGGGTCGTGCGTAGAGTGACTTGTGGGTCGTGTCCCTTGATGACGCACTGCCTTTCTTGGGTTATCCCCAGTGGCTAACCTTCTGGGGTTAAAAATCCGAACAAAATCTTATCATACAATTGTCTTGCATATTAACATATGTAAGTTACCTAAGACAGCCCACGTAAGTCAATGGCTTGTTTCCATTGGGGTCTCTGTAATATATATTAGCTACTATTTTAAAATCAGTCATAGTTATGAATAAAATAAATTAAAATATACAAATAAATTACATGAACATTATACTGTATAAATAAGTTGAATATGTTACATGAATGAATGTTAATTATACAAGAAGTTGCAGCTATAGTTACCAACAACTACTGTACAGTTACACAAATTTAGGTAACTAAAATGATCATACATAGTAGATTTAAATTTTGCCACCGAAGCAGCTAGTTTATTGTGCACCCCATATCCATCCTGTGGACGGTAGAGCAAGAGCATATGGATACACAAAAGGTCTAGGCACTAGGCCCCAAAAAGGTTAACAATTGTACATTTGGATTTATATCTACATTTAACTTATCTGTTACATAGTAACATTTGTAAATTACAAGGATAACCCAAGGAAGTCAAAGTGACTTATTTCCACTGGGGGCCTTGTTCTTTTTACACTTCAATACATGTGTATATCCATCATGGAATAAGACAATATTTCTTCTGCAAATTTTTATGTTTGGGGGATATTAATGATAATAAATTAGGTTGTTATGTTGGGTATCATTTAATTATGGTTACATAATGTTTGGTTAGGCTATGTAACTTAACCTGAAAATACCACACGTCTGGTGACATACAGTCAGGTGTGAGACGTCTCTGTGTGCTGTGCACTCAAAATAATTTTTGTTATTTCCCTTATCTCTCAAAATAAAAATTTGTATAAGAAATAATTATTTAGTAATGTGCATTGGTTGTATGTATTGTAAAATATTAATTAACACCAGAGTACCACTGAGTAGTAGTTTGTAACTACGGTACGTATAGCCAAAAAATATAATTTTATTCAAATTCAAATTTTTATATCTTTGCATAGTATACAATGTGTGTTTTACATGTATGTAATAAAATTTTCTTAAGCACAAAGAAAGCCACTAGCATGCCTCAGCATTTTGGGCATACTAATCCTAATGCTTATAGACCAAGTACTTAAAAATTAGACAGGTTATGGAGTAGCAAATTTTACATTACAGTGGACCCCCGGATTACGTCATTTTTTCGTTCAAGAATGCTGTTCAAGTGCTATTACCGAACGAATTTATTCCCATAAAGAATAATGTAAATTAGATTAGTCCTTTTAGACCCCCAAAAATACACTTACAAAAGCACTTACTATCGTAAACCGGGAGTCCACTGTATTACAAATGGGAGGTATCCATAAATTTAATAAGTAATAAGATTTATAATAGGTAGCAAAAAACAAATAAAAGTATTACAATTAGTACAGTTTACAATATTACAACAGTACAGTTTTATGTTAAGTAAAAGGACACAAATGCAACTAATGTGACATTTTATTGTGGCAACATTACACAAATAACCCACACATAGAAGAGAGGAGCTTACAACGACTCCACTACTACTACCACCACTATTACTCCTCCACCACTTCCTCTCTTGTTCCTGTCCCTGTCTGCTGGCCTCTATATACAGTGGTCCCTCGGTTTTCGCCGAAAATTCGTTCCAGAATGCTGCTTAAGTGCCATTACCGAACGAATTTACTTCCTTAAGAAATAATGTCACGTAGGTTAGTCTATTTCAGACCCCCAAAAATACACTTGCAACAGCACTTACAAAAATACACTTACATAAATGTTCGAGTTTGGAGATGCACGAAAACCGAGGGACCACTGTATATACTCCTTCTCTTCTTTTTGTTAGTGTGACTTTGTAAATGGTCCAAGTTGGACCGAAACGTCGTCGTAAGCTCCTCTCTTCTATGTGCGGGTTTTTTGTGTATTGTTCCAGTCACGGTATTGTGCCTTTTTTTGTTATTTATTGTGGCAACGTTTCTACTAATATTACAGTACAGTTTTAATTGTGTATTAATATTTTAGACTGATTTGGTGGTCTTAAGTTATTTGGGATTTCTTGAGTACAGTGGTACCTCAAGTTACGATGGTCCCCAAAATCGCCCTTTTATGTAAGTTTATTTTTTAAAATGCTTTTGTAAGTATATTTTTGGGGGTGTAAAAGGACTAGTCTATTTTACATTATTCCTTATGGGGATAAATTTGTTTGGTAATGACACTTGAACAGCATTCTCGAACGAAAAAATATCGTAACTCGAGGTACCACTGTATGTAGTTTCAAACTGGATGAATGATTTCAGGCATAGTATAGTGTTGGTATAGTTAAGTTTGGGAGATGAGATGATTTTTAATTACAGCCCTAAATTGATTGGGAGGCAGGGGATCTTTTGCTTGTTTGGGCAATCTATTCCAGATCTTAGGACCCTTTATGTGCATTGTATTTTTAAGAACATAAGAACATAAGAAAGGAGGAACACTGCAGCAGGCCTATTGGCCCATACTAGGCAAGTCCTTCACATTCCATCCCACTAACAGAATATTTGTTCAACCTAATTTTCAATGCTACCCAAGAAATAAGCTTTGATAATTTTATTTACTCATAAGAACATAAGAACATAACATAAGAAAGGAGGAACACTGCAGCAGGCCTGTTGGCCCATACTAGGCAGGTCCTTCATATTCCATCCCACTAACAGAATATTTTTGCACGCATAACTGCGATAAACCACCTCAATTACTGGGAACGCTTGAAATTCCTAAACCTGTAATCCCTAGAATGCAGGCGGGAGAGATACATTATTATATACATTTTGAAAATCCTAGAGGGATTAGTACCAAACTTTCACACGAGAGTCACTCCCTACGAAAGCAAAAGACTTGGCAGACGATGCAACATCCCCCCATTGAAAAGCAGGGGTGCCACTAGCACGTTGAGAGACAACACAATAAGTGTCAGGGGCCCAAGACTGTTCAACTGCCTCCCAGCGTACATAAAGGGGATTACCAATAGACCTCTGGATGTCTTCAAGCAGGCACTGGACAGGCACCTAAAGTCGGTACCTGACCAGCTGTGCTTTGTACGTCGGACTGCGTGAGGCCATCAGTAACAGCCTGGTTGATCAGGCTCTGATCCACCACGAGGCCTGGTCACAGACTGGGCCGCGGGGGCATTGACCCCCGGAACTCTCTCCAGGTAATAGAGTGAGATAGACACGAAAAATGATAGGATGGATAATGAGAACCTTCATGGGCCAAGCCCATGATGATTCTCTTCAAATCGCTTGTTCTCTCTAGGCTGGAATTCTGCAGTACACTAACTGCCCCCTTCAAGGCAGGCAAAATTGCCGACATGGAGAATATACCTGGAGTATACCTGGCGAGAGTGTACAAAGAACTTTCATGGTACACTAAATACGATAAAACACCTAAATTACTGAGAACGGTTGAAGTCCCTTGATTTGTATTCCTTGAAATGCAGGCAAGAAAGATACGTACATGATAATATACACTTGGAAAATCCTAGAGGGATTGGTACCAGGCTTGCACACGAAAATCACTCCCTATGAAAGCAAAAGGCTCGGCAGGAGATGCAACATTTCCCCAATGAAAAGCAGGGGTGCCATGAGTACACTGAGAGAGAACACAATAAGTGTCAGGGGGCCCAAGACTGTTCAACTGCTTCCCAACATACATAAGGGGGGATTACCAATAGACCCCTGGCTGTCTTCAAGAAGGCACTGGACAGGCATCTAAAGTCAGTACCTGACCAGCAGGGTTGTGGTTCGTATGTCAGTTTGTTTGCGGCCAGCAGTAACAGCCTGGTTGATCAGATCCTGATCCACCACGAGGCCTGGTCTCAGACTGGGCTGCGGGGGCGTTGACCTCTGAAACACACTCCAGGGATGTCTATGTGGGCTATAAACAATCTCTGTACGTATTTGATCAGAGCTTGAACAAATACAGAGATCGTTAATGGCTCACATAGAGACAATAAAGCATTTAAATTACTGAGAACTCCTTAAAGTCTTGAACATGTACTCACTGGAGAGGAGGAGAGAGAGAGAGATGCATGATAATATACGTATACCTGAAAAGTACGTACTCTTGAGAGCCTGTTCCCAAATCTTCACACTGCCATAATAGCAATACTGGAGTAAGAGATATGGAAGAAAGTGCAAAATATGCCCAGTGAGGAGCAGGGGTGCAGTGGGCACAATAAGGGAACACCGTATCAACATTCGTGGGCCCAGACTATTCGACATCTTGCCAGAAGATATCAGAAATGCTGCTGGAACAAGTACAGTGGACCCCCGAGTTTCGTAAACCCCGGAAATCGTACAATTATGTAAGTATAATATTGTAAGTGCTTGTGGAAGTGTATTTTTGGGGGTCTGAAATAGACTAACCTACGTGACATTTTTCCTTAAGGGAGTAAATTCGTTCGGTAATGGCACTTAAACAGACTTCAGGAGTGAAGTTTTTACGAAACTCAGGGTCCACTGTATAGAAGCGCTAAACCTACAAAAATAAAAGTACAACAGTACAATTATTTCTATACATGTAGAGCTTAACCTTGTGTACTGTACACAGTACAATACTGTACTGTAAGTTATACTTTGACATGTAGTTTTGGCTTTCTGGGGCAGAACCATGGATGAATTATCTACTTTTAACTTTCGAACCACAAATTCGTACATTTTCATTTGTTTACTACGTTGACTGAGGTTCTTATAGATAAGGTTTCTTTAAGTCTTAACTGCTGATAATCTGCCAGTTCAAGGTCATCAAATAGAGAAGTAATATCAATAAGGGTATTGACTTTTTCCAAACACTGTAGTAATTTTTAAATTTGTTCTGTTTGAATAATTGTCTTCATGCTTGCCCATTTTCTCCTTATTCATTCCTTGCCATTTTCCCTCCATCATTCCCACATTTCTTTCCATCCATCTCTCCCTCCTTAACATCCTGTGAAATCTTTCCTCACCCTCCTTGTCAGAGACTATTCTCTGCAGATTAAGAATAGGTCGCTCTAATCTTAACTATGGACTCTACATACAGGGAGTCCTGCCCCTTAATCTGCAATACAGGTTCCCTTATAGAACAAATTTGGTCATGGCTAGATATAAACATGTGGGACTCCTGGGCAAACAGTTTGTGGGACAGGGGTGAAGGCCTACTGTGACTTATTATAATTATTTTTGGTATTATCATTGTTGTTGCCATTACTATTACTGTAGTCCTAATTATGTAGTTACAGAATTTCATAGTTTAAGCACAAGTATTTAGTATTCTACAAAAGTAGGTATACATTGTTATATCTTCCAGTTAGGGATATTGTATATATAAGGAAAATGAACTCTAAACAAAAAATTATATTAAACAACTAAGCAAAATGTTCTTTGTAATAATATTGGTAGAATTACCGACAATATGTTAAGTAAAAGGACACAAATGCAACTAATGTGACATTTTATTGTGGCAACGTTTCGCTCTCCAGGAGCTTTTTCAAGCCGTTACAAGCGATACATGGACACAGAGGGTATATATATACTCTCCAAGTGAGGTGAAATACTAGTGGTGGTAGAAGTAGTAGTGATATAAGTTGTAGTAGTAGTAGTAATACAATAAGGTAGAACAATCAATTTCCACATGAGTAAAAGGTGATAAAACAATTACATGGGTAGTATAAAAATAGGTTAGACAAATTTTTCTGCTGGAGGTTGGAATAGAGAAGGCCTGTAGGAGTGTTCCACATCTACGATGTGCTTGTGTAGAATTAGCAGGAGAGACTATGTGATGGTAGGTTTCACTGTTTTCAGGAGGATTCTTGCTAAGACTTCAGAGATGGTGAAGCTGCCTTTGTTTTGTTTAATTGTGTTAGAAACAGCGATAAGTGCTGATTCAAGGCACTTGCGTCTACGGAAATTAGTTTCTTTGATTACTAGTCGGGCGTCTTTGAATTTCATGAGATGATTGTTGGAATTTCGGTGTTGTACGCAGGCGTTGTTCAAGTTATCGTTCCTACATGCATTAATGTGTTCATTGAGGCGTGTTTCGAGGTTTCTTGCTGTTTCTCCTACATAAATAAAATGTCACAATAAAATGTCACATTAGTTGCATTTGTGTCCTTTTACTTAACAAAATGTTCTTTCACAGAACACGCATGGCAAATCATGCAAGTTGAAGTACTGTAAGCTAAAATAAAGTGGATTTCTGTGCATTTTGAATGGCAAATACAGTATAGATTGCTTTTTTGGTGGTGGAGGGCTAATGTGTGGGTGGCTTTTGAGCAGTATTCTTTGTTGCCATCCCTTTAATACCCCCTCCTCCCTTCTCTGAATTTTGTATTCTGTCCAATCTGTTTCTTTAATGTAATTAAAATACCCTTTTATTATGATTGCTCTTTAGTAATGTGTCATTAAGTTGGTCCTTACTATATTAGTTTAATTTTTTACTTTTGATTCTGTATTTCTGCCAACAAAAGTTTAAATCTTTATTTTTTTTTACTGTAATAGGTTTTAATTATTTTCCACTGTTACCATTTCACCACTTTTTTTTCATCTCTCTCTTCTGTGGTGAGTAATATAGTATGGTGAGCATAGCATGTTGGTGAGTGTTGTAGCTCTATTTCTGGATGGGTGTGGCAGGCATCCAATGGTGAGCCAAGGTTAGAAGGTAAGAAAGGTATGGTTTCTCTATAAAAGGTTTATCCTCACCACTTGCCTTGGACTTGCTTATTGACTCCTTTGCTTATTCACTTTTTGTGAGCCCCATAAATGGATGGCAAAGTCGAGGGTGGAAATAATAAACAGTATGTACTAATAAATTTCTTGTTCTTTCAGTTTAATGTTTCACTAAAGCTATGCACTACACTTTTATCTCGCCAATCATTAAAACTATGAAAGGTAGATTCTCTGCATGGTAAGGCATTTTGGATGTCAAGGGTCTGAGTTTTATGTATATTTTTTTTATAGTAATTTCATGGCTAGGCATTGAGACAGACATTATTGATATTTATTATGTTATTTGTTTTTGCTTAGGAGAAAGATAACAAAATAAAGGCATAATTTAATAGAAGCCTCACTGTGGATGTTTTTCTCTGCATTAGAAACTGCTTTACTTAGACTTGTGGTGTTCAGCTTTTTGAGGGACTCTTGGTCATGTGGTACTCTGTACCGGTAATTAACCAGTTATGGTAATTGACCAGTTACACCAACTTCTTATGGGCCACTTTTACAGGCTTCACTGATCAACTACTTTTCCACAGGAATACCCAGCTTAAAATACACAATTTATACCAGTTAGCTTGAAGCTATTGCCCAGCCTGATAGATATAAACTGCTTCAATAATCCTGGGATCCTAATTACCACTTAATGGGTTACCTCCATATGATTACTACTTAGGTATACCCAGGATATGCAGAGTATATTTTAAAATACTGTAATACAATATATAAAAGGGGATAGTAAATGAGGAGCTAATAAAAATTAGAAGCATTACTAATAAATTGGACAACATTGAATAGATAAACGAAAATTATCCATCACTGAAAGTATAATCTATAGCAAAACTAAAGTGCATTACAAAGAGGGAGGGAATGGAACAAGGTACTGCTTTGATATTTGCACCAGCATTTTCCACACAACCAAGGTAACACCAAGTATTCCTTCTTCCCCCCCTCTTTTTTTTCCACATGCCTGAAGATTCACCAGGATGCTGCTCGTGGCACAGGTCTTCTCCAGGTGGTGGCCTCTGGTTCCTAGGGGAGGGTCGTTGCTTTTTCTGGTGATGGAGTCTGTGTCGTTGCATCAAGGATCTTAAGGTCCTTTGCTGAAGACCTGCTTGTTTTTTTTTTCCAGCTGTGCTTGATTTTGTATACGTATATAAAATTTACTTACACTGTCATCACTGGACTTGCAACTAGGGGTGTCCCAAAGTTTCTATATCAGTGGGTATTAGCCTAAAATAACATGGGTATTGGCAAAAACTGTAGCTTTAGTCCCAAACCAATGACAGGATGTATGTACCAGCACTGCCATACTCTTGTCTCATTGGAAAGCAGACTTCAGAGACAGGGTTGGCTTCGTATGGGGGTTTCCCTATTGTGGAGGTGCCTTGATTCTTGCCTGTGAAGGGCTTTCGATCCACCGAATTGTAAGTACCCTCCACTTTGTTGGATCAAACCTAATTGTCTCCCATTTTTCCCCACATGCCCTTGGCACTGTGACCCCAATGGGTTTAGTGCTTCCCCATAAATGTAACAATTCTTGTGGGGTTCGAGGCCAGGGTCGGTCTCGTGTGTGAGGGGTTCAAGGCCAGGGTCGGCCTCGCATGTGAGGGGTTCAAGGCCAGGGTCGACCTCGTCTCTTTGAGGTGGGGTTCGAGGCCAGGGTAACAAGGATGCGGTGATAGCAGGGAGACAATCTTTTTTGGGCTGAGGTAGGGAGTGTGAGGGTGGATTGTGAGGCAGGATTAGGAGGGAAGATAGAAATGTAGAGAGTAAGGTTTGTGAAACTGATTGTTAGGGAGGGTCGCAAGACGAGGATTGTGAGGGCGGAGGGAGGGTTGTGAAAACCTCGGTTGGTGCTCACTCAGCTCTCACATTGAGGTCAGTGGTTCGATCCTCGGTATGGGTGGGAACATTTAAGAACACAAAAAAGAAGGAACACTGCAGCAGGCCTACTGGCCCATGCGAGGCAGGTCCAAGTCACCTCCCGGCTTAAGCCACTGAGCCAAGTTAGGGTTTCCTTGAGACACCTGCTGTCCCTGTTCACTGTAGTAAATAGGTACCTGGGTGTTAGCCGACTGGTGTAGGTCGCAAAATTAACCAAATTTGCCAGAAATGCTCTGCACAACAAGGGGCTTTCTATATAGTATATCATCGATGTCAGCTAGGTCTGTATAAGTTGTATCATATACTTGTAGAAATAAATTATGATTATTGAGGGTCGCGAGACAGGGATTGTGAGAGGGAAGGGAGGGTTGTGAAACTGATTGTTAGGGAGGGTCGCGAGACAAGGATTGTGAGGGCGGAGAGAGGAGGGAGGGTTGCCAGGTAATCAATACATAGACGCCGGCTCGCTACCCTTCACCACCACTACTACCATAACCCCTCCCCACTACTGCCATTACCATCCATTACTACTACCACTCCCTCACGACAACCATCACCACCCATTACTACTACTACGACCATCACCATCCACACCCACTATTATTACATCCCCCACCCATTACTACTACTACTACTACTATCATCACCCATTACCACCACCATTCATTACTACTATAATTACTACCCATTACCACCACCATCCACTACTGTTACCACCCATTATCATCACCACCCATTACCTCCACCATCCACTACTATCACCACCCACTATAACCCCCCCGCCCACTATTACCACTACTACCACCACTATTATTACCACTACCAGTTACCACCACTTATCTTACTACTACCACCTTTGGCTGGCATCCACTTCCCGTTTTCACTCCCCCCTTGCCTTATACCCCTCAAACTTCTCTCAACACTGGTCAGTCCTCCTCCACCTGTTTTAGCTCTCACCTGTGCTAGTTCTTTTCACCCGTGTCAGTCCTCTCATTTTTTAACTTTTTTGTTTTGTATATACGAACTGTGTGGCCAGGCTGATGAAAGTGCCAGTGTATTTATTGTTGTTGGTAGCATTCTGGAGTCTAGCATACAAAAGATGGAAACAAAGTTAATATAAGAAGGGGGAATAACAGTTCCTAATCTGTAAATATAAGCTTTTAAAACTTGCTTTGTCGGTGTTCCGGGGGCGTTAACCCCCCTGAACACTCTCCAGGTAACGAAGTTGAAGGTATAGTCAAAAGATGTGGATGGAAAAAGACACTTATGGGCAGTTTTGCAGATGTCTTGATGTACATGGCATGACGACAGCACTAATTTGAGGCACTTCAGGATTAGTGTGATCCAAATAAAGATGTGACCAAAGTGTCCACCTTGCTAAACCAGTACACATATAGGGAGTGATAGATATAGCTAGAAGTAGAGAAATATAATGAGATGGTGAGAAAGTAATTGATATTTGGCGTGAGCTAAGTGGGAAACAGAGATTGAGATATTGCTCCAACCCAACCTGTCCACTTGAGATGGAACGTAAAGGGATAATACAACAAGATACTCACGAAATCGTAATAACACAATTGCAAACAAATAACAACGGGTGGGGTTCGAACCTGTGGCAGGTTAATTCTAAAACTCTCAGGACAGTGTGGTGACCACTTGGCCAGCTGGCTCTGATAAGATTCATCCAACTAGGTATACCTTTGATGAGCTTCGAGTCTTTCTACTCCAGGAGCCCGGCCATGGGCCAGGCTCGTCTGGTGCTAGCCTGGTAGACCAGGCTGTTATATATTTCTCTTCACCATAGGGAGGTTAGCACCGGTCACCACTGTGACCATAAATGCAGGTTTTTCAAGTGGTTAGCGCACTGGTCTGCGAGTTCTAGGACTCGCCCACCCGTTCTATTGTTTGTTTGAAATCGTGTTATTACGATTTCGTGAGTCATGATGACGTCTTTGAAGGGACTTGAGCTAGAGCACGATACAGCCACGCTGGTGTGGGATTAGTTGATAAGAATCTGCATTTGTGGTCACAGTGATGGCCCATGCTAACCTCCCTGTGGTGAATAGAAATATACCTGGTTGGATGAATCTTAGAGCTAGCTGGTCCAGTGGTTATTACATCGGCCTGTGAGTTTCAATTTCCATCCGTTTCGATTAGATTATGATATTGGTGAAATCCTGCCTGTGTACTAAACAAGAACGGTACGGGAAAGGGGTAATAGAATAAGTTCCTTGCTTCTTTATTATGGGGGACTAAATGGCTACAGAGAAACAGATGGGATTTAACTTTCATGGACGGAGGAGTGGCGAGGCTGCAATTCTCTTAGCCTGTTGAGGGAACATCCAAAATGGTTTACGAAGTCATGAAATACTTCGAAACACAGTGGTGAAACGCTAAATTACAAATTTTATGAAACGGCGCAATCTGGCATCCCAAACCAGCATGGTTTTAGAGCTGGAAAATTCTACGTGTGACGACTGCCAAATCACTGACACAATTACGGAGACATTGTGATACGAATGCAGGTAGCAGTTCTACGGCATGTTGTACCTGGCCGTAACTAAAGTCTCCAGTAAAGGATACCCTTATGGGTTTAGCGCTTGGTTTTTATTATAATCCAGTCAAGGAGCAACCAGACAATCAAAGGCAAACACTGGGTAGTTTTTTCTTTATCCATATATTCCTTCAAGATATGTACAATATTTACAGAATTAAATCTACAGTATAACAGTAATAAGCCAGAGAGCAAAGAGCCACGCCACTCATAACAGGAGGATTTACACCTCAGAATAGACGAGAGTATGAATGTACAAGACCAGCTTGAGCGAGTGTCTGACTCCACAGCCAAGTGGTCAAGCACAACGTTACCTCGGCTGGCAGGGTCAACTCGTACGCTATTGGCAAATGTGGTATACATGGATTTTGCAAAGGTATTTGACAAATGCCATCATGGGGTGACTGCACATAAAATGAGAGCTATAGGCATAAGAAAAGTTAACAGCAAAATCCAGCATTAGTGAAGTAAAAAGCTCAGTATCCCAAGGTTTGATCCTGGCATCTCTTGTTTCTTATCCATATTACAAAAACACTCCATCGTTTTTGTCATTTGTGGATGATAAAATAAGCACGAAAATCACCTCCATAGAAGCCACAGAAATTGCAGTGGGCAGTGGAGAATAACATGATGTTTAATAGTGATAAGTTACAGCTACTTAGATATGAAAAGAATGAAGAGTTCATAAGGGACATTGTATAAAAAATCCAAGAGGATCATCAAATAGAACGAAAGAAACACGTGAAAGACCTAGGAGTAATTATGTCAGCTGACCTTTCTTTAAAAGAACACAGTAAGGCAAATGTCATGACAACCAGGAAAATGATGGGGTAGATAATGACAGTGTTGAAAATAAAGGAAATAGTGCCAATGGTGACAATATTCAAATTGTGCCATCTCATTAGAGTATTGTTCACTGTTGACGATCCCGTTCAGGGCAGGGAAAATATCAAAGCTGGAACAGTTAGAGATCACGTAGTGCCCGCATAGTCGGTAAAACATTTAAATTACCAGGAACGCCTCAATCCTATTCGATCCAAAATATGTCCTCTTTGGAGCGAAGGAGGGATAAATGATATATGTGTAAAGTACTTACGGGCCTAGTCCCAAATCTGCACACTGCATATAGTGTTAAGTTATTCCCTCCCAGTTAACATGTTTTAGTGGTATTTTACCAATAATTCTAATTCTCTCTACCTTTATTATTAGTGTGATAAATAATGGTAGCACCCGATTTGTATTTAATTTTCGCCAGATTGTTTCCTGGAATTATGGAGTGGTGAGTAAATGGTGTTGTCATGTGTAAACTGTTCTCTTGGGAGACGAGGGTAAAGCTCGTCGTACCTTCAGTATGAGAAGATAATAAGAGATGGAGGGATATTTAGTGGTGTAATGAGTAGTGTACATGTTTTCAGGGCTTTAGGAGCAACATGCTACACACTGACTGGAGTCTTGCAAGAGTGAAACGCTTGTCAACCCTTGAGAGTGAGATAGGCGCCACCTTTGTCCACACTTGATGCCGGGAAGTGGATACCATTTGTTGAGTCTTGGAAATCCCCCCTCCACCACTCTCGCCTCCCTCATTAACTCACTCCCACCCTCCCTGCACACTCTGCTTATTCTTATCTTTGCTTACTCGCACTCTCCCTCACTCCTCGTCCTTCCACTCTTTTTCTCTCTTCCACTCATTTCCCCTCTTCCCACTCATTTCCTCTTCCCACTCCTTTCCTCTTCCCACTCCTTTCCTCTCTTCCCACTTCTTTCGCCTCTTCCCACTCCTTTCCCCTCTTTCCACTCCTTTCCCCTCCCCCTCATTCTCGTTTCCCCTCCCCCTCATTCACCTTTCCCCTCCCCATCATTCACCTTTCCCCTCATCCCCATCATTCACCTTTCCCCTCATCCCCATCATTCACCTTTCCCTCATCCCCTCATTCATTTTCCCCTCCCCTCATTCTCCTTTCTCCTCATACTCTCATTTTCACTCGTATATTTTTCATACTTCCACATTCTCCTGTCTTCATCTTTCGCTTACTATCAGCTCCCATCATTCTCCTTCATTGCTGCTTTATCCTCTTGACTTGTACTCCCTCCCTCTCCATCTTAATTTATTTGTTGTCTCCTATGTTTGTCTTGTGAATTGTAAAAGGGCAGTTATAAATATTGACTATTTGGAGGTATATTTGTGATAGTATGATGTATTCATGTTGTATAACATCCTTTGCATTTTATAGACTCGCTGCTTGATATCCAACTCTGTAGCGTCTGCCAGTCTCTTTATATTGTATTAGATTGGTATAAACCTTCCTAACAGATACCCACAATTTTTTTTTAGAAAGACACGTGAGCAAACACTAGGATATATTTATTAGAAAACGTTTCGGTCCTGGGACCTTGATCGGTTGTGGAGACTTAGCATTGAGTACACAAATAACCCGCACATAGAAGAGAGGAGCTTACGACGACGTTTCGGTCCGACTTGGACCATTTACAAAGTCACACTAACAAAAAGAAGGGAAGGAGGGAGTATATATAAAGGAGTATATATCCTGGCCTCTATATATACTCCCTCCTTCCCTTCTTTTTGTTAGTGTGACTTTGTAAATGGTCCAAGTCGGACCGAAACGTCGTGGTAAGCTCCTCTCCTCTATGTGCGGGTTATTTGTGTATTGTTCCAGTCACGGAATTGTGACTTTTTTATTATTTAGCTTTGAGTAGAAGGGACAAAGGATATATTACACAAATAACCCGCACGTAGGAGAGAGAGGAACTTACGACGACGTTTCGGCCCGACTTAGACCATTTACAAAGTCACACTAACAGGAAGGATGGTTTGGTTTGGTAAGGTTTGCCAGGAAGCATAACAGGAATGAGAAGAGGAACCAGTCTACATAGGCAAGCTGGCAGGGACGTGTGGCAAGTGAGGTAGAGTGGTAGTGGTAGAGGTAAGGCAGGTAGTGGTAGTGGTAGAGGTAAGGCAGGTAGTGGTAGTGGTAGAGGTAAGGCAGGTAGTGGTAGTGGTAGAGGTAAGGCAGGTAGTGGAAGTGGTTGTGGTAGAGGTAAGGCAGGTAGTGGAAGTGGTTGTGGTAGAGGTAAGGCAGGTAGTGGAAGTGGTTGTGGTAGAGGTAAGGCAGGTAGTGGTAGAGGTAAGGCAGGTAGGGGAAGTGGTAGTGGTAGAGGTAAGGCAGGTAGTGGAAGTGGTAGTGGTAGAGGTAAGGCAGGTAGTGGAAGTGGTAGAGGTAAGAGACAGGATATCTGTCTCTTCTACTCAAATTTAATAGTCTTTGTAACTGATCAAGGTCCCAGGACGGAAACGTTTTCTAATATGTCCTCGTGTTTCCTCACGTGTCTTCTGCCTGCATAACGAGGAGATCTGCGCGTAGTGTAATGCAAGCTATCATATATAGCCTATACAATCCCAGGGCTTAGGAATGTTAGGGTCACTGACCCTGATCCCCAGTTCAAAAGCCAGGCTTGCTCACACCTTGCTTGTCCACAGGGTATAGCTGAGTTAAGATGTAGACGCCTGGGTGAATACATATATGGAGGATACGGCGACAGACGGCAGACTATCATCATTAAACTCAGAGCAAAACAGTTGTGTATCACATCACCGCACCACTCGATTCCGAACCCCCAAACCTCACAACATATTGAGCATTGTAAGATATAACAAGGCTTCAAATTGTATGACAGATATAGCAAGGCTTCAGATTGGCAAATATAACAAGGCTTCAAACTCTACTTCTAGTATAATTAGTGGGTAACTGGTAGGACGGGATGGAATATGGTGTAGTTATCGTACCATTAGCAAGAGCCCTTAGTATTCTGTGGAGAAAGAGCTTAGATCTAGGTGAAATTCCAGAGGCCTTAAAGAGTGCAGACATAGCTCCTTTGCATAAGGGAGGTAGTAGAGCACTAGCTAAAAATTACAGACCAGTAGCCCTCACTTCTCACATCATAAAAATCTTTGAAAGAGTGATGAGACGGCAGATTACAAAGTTCATGGACCAGCACAACCAACATAACCCGAACCAGCATGGCTTTAGAGCGGGTCGATCATGCCTGTCACAGCTGCTGAACCATTATGACAGAATTACAGAGGCATTGGAGGACGACCAAAACGCAGATGTGATTTACACAGATTTTGCAAAGGCGTTTGACAAATGCGATCATGGAGTGATAGCGCACAAAATGAGGGCCATAGGCATTACGGGGAAGGTAGGCAGATGGATTTTGAGTTCCTAACACAAAGAACACAAAAAGTAGTAGTGAACAGGGCAAGATCCAGCATCAGCGAGGTCAAAAGCTCAGTGCCCCAAGGCACTGTCCTGGCACCTCTGCTGTTTCTAATCCTCATAGCAGACATAGATAAAAACACCCAGCACACTTTTGTATCATCATTTGCAGATGACACTAAAATAAGCATGAAAGTCACTACGGTAGAGGACACTGAAAAATTACAGGAGGACATAAGCAGGGTCTTCCAATGGGCAGTGGAGAACAACATGACGTTCAATGGTGATAAGTTTCAGCTGCTTAGGTATGGAAAAATGAAGAACTCAAAAGGAACACTATATACAAAACGCAAGAGGGTCACCACATAGAACGAAAGGAACACGTAAAGGACTTGGGAATAATTATGTCTGCTGATCTGTCGTTTAAAGACCATAACAAGACAAAGATCACAACAGCCAGGAAGATGACGGGTGGGTATTGAGAACTTTCAAAACAAGGGAAATAATGCCGATGGTGACACTATTCAAATCGCTAGTGCTCCCTCACTTAGAATACTGCTCAGTGCTGACGGCCCCGTTCAGGGCAGGAGAAATAGCAGAGCTGGAACAAATCCAGAGATCGTTTACGGCTCACATTGAGCCATTGAAACATCTAAATTATTGGGAACGCCTTCAAGTCTTGAACATGTACTCATTGGAGCGGAGGAGAGAGAGATACATGATAATATATACATGGAAAGTACTTGAGGGCCTGGTCCCAAATCTGCACACTGCCATAACAACATACTGGAGTGAGAGATATGGGAGAAAGTGTAAAATAAATCCAGTGAGGAGCAGGGGTGCGGTGGGGACAATACGGGAGCACTGTATTAACATCCGGGGTCCCAGACTATTCAACATCTTACCAGAAGATATCCGAAACACGGCTGGAACCAGTGTAGAAGCCTTCAAGAGGAAACTGGACAAATATCTTCACCAGGTGCCAGATCAACCAGGCTGTGATGGATATGTGGGGCAGCGGGCCTCCAGCAGCAACAGCCTGGTTGACCAGGCAAGCACCAGACGAGCCTGGCCCATGGCCGGGCTCAGAGAGTAGATACTCTCGAAACTCTTGAAAGGTCAAAGGTATCGTCGCTTTGTACTGCAGGAAGTGTTACCCCGCTAATATGGAATTAATAGTACCTTATTAATAAATATCAGAATAAGGCATCGTTATTGAACCCTCCGTTGCATAATTATCCCAAGTCATGAAGAGTAAAAGAACTCAGGATCCCGGACACAGGTATGTCAGAGTTGGTATTGTATCTTTTGGCCATTAAGCCCTATTTGACACTACCATAACCTTTTCCAGAGGGAAATAGTTATAATAAGATGTGTATTTTTTACAGATTTGGAGAGTGGCAGTATGTGTTAATAGTTGCGTGGTGAGTAATACCTACCATGTAGTGTTACAGTTTAGCACTGTGTAACCCCTGAGTGTGTAGTGCTTCCTCGTGAATATAAGTGCTAAAATTGTTTAACCCTTAAACGGTCCACACGTATATTTACGTTAGCACTGCTACTGCCCCAAACGTATATATACGTTTTTTTTTACATGCTTTCTTATGGGGAAAATCAAGGTCGGGGCAGTAGCAGTGCTAACGTAAATATACGTTTGGACCGTTTAAGGGTTAAGTGCTTCATATTCAGTTCGTATCGCGGTTTTCTCTTTTTTATTGCCCTTTACTGTTAGGTGAGCTAACCGTTGGTAGCAACAGTCTGGTTGATGAGGTGGTCATTAGTGAAGCCTAGTCTCAGGCTAGACCCTAGAGTTTCTCACCTTTATGATCCATTATGTAAAAAGTTTTGAACATGTCACTAACCTGGAATGTTGTGATTTAGACCCGCGTAGTATGAGACATTAGGCTTACTGTAATGCATGTTTTCCTAATCTTAATATAATGGTCCTGGTAGGAGTCACGTCGTTCAGTTTATATATACTGTATTTCCAGCTTGAATTCAAGTCGCCTGCGTCAGGATGCCGGGATCAGTGTTGCACAGTAAATTCAGGATAGGCTGTCTCATTTCTAATTTGGAGTGCAATCCATGTAGACGGAGCAAATTGGATAGAACGAGATTTCAATGGGGGTATTCTTATCTTATCAAATAAGCAATAAATACGTAAGGGTCATTCAGTGCTGCGGTGTGATGTGTAAGGGTAGGAGAGTTGAGGGTGTGCAAGTGCAAGAGTAATGTCAGAGTTAGTGCAATAGGTTAAACAGTCAAAGAGTGAATCTGCCTTGAAGGCGGGGCTTACGGCGAGGTCCGAGTGAATGTGTCAGGGCGTTGCGATATCTATAGATGGGATAGTATATAAAGATGTGGCGGTCTGTACCTCAGCCTGGAAGGGTTACAGAAAGGTGCTGTGTCTGTGGTATCCACGTGAGAGTGAAGTTTTATTTGTAATCATGCAAAGTGCTATTTCACCACACATGGTTGGAATGGAAAGATGGCCACGATCATATTTGCTGTTTGATGGAAAAAAATTGTTGTACTATAACTTGGACCAACGTTGTTGCCAGCAGCTTAGAAGTTGAAAGTACTGGAAATACCCCTGTGGGAGATTTGTAGGTCGTGAATAACGGATCGAGCGGCTTCGTCTGTGTTCATTGCCCTGATTATGTGTTCAAGAATCCAGGAAAAACTACTACTTTGTGCTGGCTAAAAATGCTACATAACAATTGTATACTAAGTATAAAAGCATGTGGGGAGTCCAATTTCTGGAAAGCTTATTACGTGTTATGGGATTGTGAAATAATGAATTAAAAGATGGATATAATTTCAATGTATGTGATCGCTGTGAGTATTGCATATACCTGCTGTGAAAATGCTGGACAACAGCCTCGAACCCTGTTCCATCTGGGGATATGGAACCGTCGGTATACCCTTCACGGGCTAGAGAATGTGATTGAAAGTGTTAAAAGAGAAAGAGAGCTCGTAGCATACACGTGAGCCTTCGGGTAGGGAACGAGGGAAAAACAAGCTTGAAGAGTAGGAATCTCCCAAGGATGAAGGGGAAAAAGCATCTGCATAAAAGGTGGGACTTTCGGCGAGGATGCCAAAGTGAACTTGTCAGGAGGGATGGGGAAAGGTATTACGGGGTAGAGGGGGATAAATTAGAGACGTTGCCAGAGTTCGAACGCAGATTGAAGGGCCGTCATAAACAGGGTCGACGACTAAATAAATGAATCTTACTGACATCTTTGATTATTCTGTATATAAGAGTGTAGATCATGGAAGCGACCAAAATAACGACGGCATTGAGCATCACGTCGAACTTTCAAAGAAGGGATGTTTGCGTCCGTATACAGGCTCTCGGCTGGGAAAGATCGAAAAGCCCCTAAACATAAACTTAGTATCATTGACGGCACGTACGTGACTTAAATAACTAGGTAAATAATTTTCAAATTGCATTGACATAAATTAATTTTATTTTTTAAATCCTTTAAGACAAATAAACAAGAAACAAGCAGAGCAAAATCCTGGACATTTTTAATGTTTAAAAATTCCGATAGGATGGATTGAATGTAATAATCATATAATAATATATAATAATAAAAATAATAATAAGAGGCTTGACCAAGAATTGCGGGTGGACTTCCGTATACACAGAGTACGTACATAACACACGTGTGAGTGTGTGGTGTGCGCGTTTGTATGTGTGTGTGTGGTGTGAAGGTCGGGGAGGGCGGGCGGGCGGGCAGTCAGTGTGGGTGTAGCCAGTGAAGTGTTAGGGTGTGCTCACTCACTGCTACAGTAGTATCAGCCTAGCAAAGGTCGTGTATCCCGGTGTTGTGTACACAGACATTGAGATTTGCACCAGTAAATGACACGGTAGTATTAGTGGTTGAACACTGCTGCCTCTCCTATACGCAGGTGAGCACCTGCCTCCCATCCCTGTCGTCAGGGGCCATACTAAGGGTGCTCTCAGACGCCCGGGGACATAATACTCCAGTGTGATGCTCGCTTTGTATCCTCTCTGCCATATTTGCCTCGCTTACAGCATATATCAGGATAAATCACGGCGGGTGCTTTAGAAGGATCTATGAGAAAAGCTGTACCCAAGTTGTGGACTGGAGCCGGGTGTTGTAGCTACTGAACCCTACATTATGACAGACTGATCATCTGATGTAATACGGCAAGGAAACTAGCGTGCTTTTAATACTATTGCAGCGCTGTATAACCCCTGTGGTTTAGCGCTTCTATTTGATTATAATAATAATAATTTTAATACTATTATGTAACTTATATAGAATAAGACAGAAGCACATGGCTGGGACCACCTCTGGTGGGGGCTGCGTCCAGGACCACCTCTGGTGGGGGCTACGTCCAGGACCACCTCTGGTGGGGGCTGCGTCCAAGACCACCTCTGGTGGGGGCTGCGTCCAAGACCACCTCTGGTGGGGGCTGCATCCAGGACCACCTCTGGTGGGGGCTGCATCCAGGACCACCTCTGGTGGGGGCTGCATCCAGGACCACCTCTGGTGGGGGCTGCATCCAGGACCACCTCTGGTGGGGCTGCGTCCAGGACCACCTCTGGTGGGGCTGCGTCCAGGACCACCTCTGGTGGGGGGCGGCATCTAGGACCACCTCTGGTGGGGGGCTGCATCCAGGACCACCTCTGGTGGAATTGCATCCAGGACCACCTCTGGTGGGGGGCTGCATCCAGGACCACCTCTGGTGGGGCTGCGTCCAGGACCACCTCTGGTAGGGGCTGCGTCCAGGACCACCTCTGGTAGGGGCTGCGTCCAGGACCACCTCTGGTAGGGGCTGCGTCCAGGACCACCTCTGGTAGGGGCTGCGTCCAGGACCACCACTGGTAGGGCTGCGTCCAGGACCACCACTGGTAGGGGCTGCGTCCAGGACCACGCCTGGTAGGGGCTGCGTCCAGGACCACCGTCTGGTAGGGGCTGCGTCCAGGACCACTTGTGGTGGGGCCACTGGTGGAGGCATGCTGAGCATATACTGTTTAGTAAAAGTTTCTCATTTATTTAAATTTCCAAAATGTTTTTCGGACATTTGTTGTAAAAGCTTGCATGAAAGATGCTGAACGTAACAAAGTATAAAAAAAAATGAGTACAATAAAAAAAATATAGGCTTGTTTGGTAATTCTCTCGTCTCACACGCTGAGTGTCCGTGGTTCAGTCCCCGGCCCCCAGGCAAGCACCAGACGAGCCTGGCCCATGGCCGGGCTCAGAGAGTAGATACTCTCGAAACTCTTCAAAGGTATATCTCTTCAAAGATATGTTTTCTTACACCTGTTGTCCCTATTCACCTAGCAGTAAGGAGATACTTGGGTGTTAGTTGACTGGTGTGGGTCGCATTCTGAGGGACAAGATTGAAGGACCCCAATGGACAGACAGGCCTCGATGACGCATTGACTTTCTTGGGTTATCTTGGGTGGCTAACCCTCCAAGTTAAAAATCCGAAAAAGTCTTATCTTAACAGGGAATTTTTTTTAGGACTTTTAATATCTTCTAAAAATAACCGCTCTGTAGTGTTCATCCGTTACTGAAGCATGTTAAACAGCGTTTTAGTTTCTATATAGATTTAACAAGTATGGATTGTGTAGTCTGTAAGACGCCCTTGGCAAACGTTCATCAAACTCGGGTACTTAAAAAAAAAAAGGGAAGCAGCGGAATCATCTCAGCAAGTGAAGTAAGAACAGACATCCATGCATCTGCAGAACATTAATAAAAAATGCAGAGGAGTATTGCAAAAAATAGTATACACTATCAATAGTGACTTAAAATGGATAGAATCATGTTCAAAGGGTCATATTCTTCGTTCATATGAACATGGTTTCACTTCATGACCAGTGCATATTTTGCAATCAGCCTGAAGAATTATTAGGGGGAGGAAGGAGAGGCTATATCTTACTTGTAAACTCCGCTTATTTTCATTAAATTATTCAGTGCACTTGCAAAGAGCACAATCCATAAACCATGCAAAAAAAAAATCTTAACGATCTCCCAACTGCCAACACTAAAGAAGAGGCATTAAAGTGGCAGACTATTTGACAAAAATTGATAGGTAACCATAAGTAGTGATCTTGTACAGAAGATGGGAAAATTCTAAGGTGATGCCTTTTGTGTCAAATGCACTGAAGACAAAGTGGAGAATACTTCAGAGAAAATAGTCATTAATTACATAAATGGGAAAGTCATTGAGGCAGCATTCAGGAGCACAACTTGTGAACGCTCTTTACGAAGCACCTACACTGATACTCGACAAGAAAAAAGGATTGTGTAAGATAGCAACAGCTCTCATTAAGAATATTGAGTGTACGGACACTTCAAAAGACACGTACCCCCACTTTTGAGAATATGTCATATGTCATCTCTGAGAGAGAATATGGTCATGCCGCAGATTTTGCAACTGCTATTAAGAACATTCCTGACCGAAAAGATGACAACATAAAGACTGCATCAGTTGGATAGACCATTGTTCAAGCTACTCGACCTGGCAATCTTCATCGCACTTCACATATCCTCGACGATGGCTCACTACTCGACTTCCTTGGCCAAGTGATGCTTCATTTGACTCGGTCTTCACGATGTATGATAGCTGTTACTAGAAAGTACGAATATCCCATAATTGATTTTAATACATATGGAGCCAGGCCACCCACAAAGTATGTAAAACGTTGTCAAACAAGAGGTAAACCGGTCTCCAAGTGAACTTTTTGAGGAATGGGGGGAGAGTTATGCTCAACAATATAAACGGGTTCAGTATCATGCAAGGTGAAGGGATTCAAGGAAGTGTATGCAAGACATGCAGAAGGTGATGCTGATTTGTTAATCCTGAGAACAGTAGTAAAATCTGCTTCCACCTGTGCCACAACAGTTATAAGAGAACACCGACCTCTTCATTGCTTTACTTTCATGCTGACTCAGTTCCTTCTACCTATTCCTGAAATCAGGGAAAAATATCAAGATTTGGAAAAGTTGGAACAGTCGTTGGCTGCAGAGTGCTTTGGGTCGGTCCAGAGACATGCTCATTCGTGCATGCAGTTTGTGGCTGTGACACAGCATCACGCGACCGTTTGACAATGTGGTCGCTTTGACGAAGCCGAAGAGTAATAGAAGAAAAAGAAGGAGGTAGAAGTCTATTGCCGAGTAGCAACCACGGCTCGTGTCCCCTCAGCTGGAGAGGTGTTAGTGTA
Source organism: Cherax destructor (assembly GCA_009830355.1). NCBI lineage: Eukaryota > Metazoa > Arthropoda > Malacostraca > Decapoda > Parastacidae > Cherax > Cherax destructor. The sequence continues at coordinate 56,518 of WNWK01004925.1, forward strand.
CAATGGTATAACAGCACGCGAAGGACTGCATGCACTTCGTTATCGGTAACTTTGAGAAAGTCTCTACAAGTACCTCTTCTGTGCAGGTTTCCACTCTGCGCCAGCAGCAGCGGCATTACGATATCACAATGCCTTCGTTTATTTCCAAGTTCAGCAGTTGATGTGCCACTTCGGTGGCAAAAAAAAAAAAAAAAAAGTGCGTGCTCTTGGATCCGGAAAGTAAAGGATGGATATTGGTCAGTGACCGACTTTTATCACGAACAATAAATTTAACACCAGCTCCAGAAGCTCCACTGGAGCTGAAGATAATCAGATCCAGTTGCAGTACGAACTGTGATGCGACATAATGTATGTATCTAAAAAAAAAAAAAAAAGTCTGAATGCTGAATAGCATATAGTGAGTGCATGGGAGCTCGTTGCGCAAACTCATCCTTACTTTGCTTGTATAAATATAACATCGACGAACTGTGAAATATCATGTTTGATGTAAAAAAAAAACACTTCCTCCTCTTAGATATTTATTTTCTATAACAAACGATGTTATCTGTTCACTTTTAATGTTAATGAATGTTCAAAGTGTGTGGTACCATGCAAGTTATATTCCTAAGTCTAATTTACGGTGTAATGTACGCGGGCATAATGGCGCATGATGAATATTTCTACCCTTTCTCCCTAAACCCTTATTAATTACTTCCGTTTATAATTTGAGAACGCTTTCTCTGTAGGAATGGGACGGCACCAAAATTTTGCCAATACTGATACCCTCAAAATTAATACACACCGATACTGATACCAATAGTCAAAATTAGCCGAAACTCACCGATACAGATACCTATACTCAATTTCAGGTCGATACTGATACCTTTTAAATTAGTCGATACCACCAATACCGATACTTTGGAACACCCCTACTTTTCTGGTCGGTTTAAAAATTAACGCTGGTGAACTTTCACGCACTTATTGGCATATACAGATGTCCTTTGGACTAAGTTACATACACTCTTCCCGATTTTGGTTTCCATGCCATAAATTGAGAGCCGCCTCTGATTGGCTTCAAACTTTCAACATGGTGTATCCAGTCTTGACTACTCAAAAATAGTATAGTTCGCTATCCTATACGAGATTTAGCGTTCAAAATATTGTACTATTTATTATAGTCAGCTATAAGTCTTTCATAGGAGAATAACTAGCAAGATTTTGGGTAATATAAGTTTATTGATTACCGCGATTTAAACATAAAACTTCCTGAAAATCAGAGAGACAATACCTTTTCTTTTTTTTTAGATACTGAATGCTTTCTTTTCAACTCCAGAGGAATCACCCGCCATGTTTAGTCTGTACTAACTTGTTAATAGTTAGATGAAGTGAAAACTGAAAGAGATAGAACATACCATAAGAAGGGTGCTTGTGGAAGATACGTTGTACTTATATTGTGTGAGCCTTGCTTTAAGAGATTCAATGTTTATAGCTTGTTTAGAATTATGATCTTTACGTATAATGTGGTCCATTTATCTCCCAACACGTGTCGTTGAGAGGTCAAGGTTGCGCGCACTGCCTGGGCCATCACACAATACTCTCTGAACCCGTGGGTGCTTTATGGCAATTATAAGTTTCGGGGAGGTGAGCTCTATCTCCTGGATCCTCCTCTTGATTAACATGAACCAGTTTTATCATTTACGTTTAAACCCTTGTATTTAGTCTTCGGTATGGCATTGTATATGTATATTAGTGGGTCTCGACATTTTTTTTTATCTATGACAGACAGTGTTTTAACAAAGTTATTGCCTACATAATTGAGAAAACATTATTCAAGATCAGTTTTTTTATTAAAACTACGATAATATGGCAGTTGCATTTACCGTTGCTTAGGAAACAATGCAGTTTAAGAAAGCAGTATTCAAACCTGATATTAGATGCATAGTAGCTATATAACTGAACCTTAATTTTTTTGTTGTTTACATCCAGTGAAGGAATTTTGATGGCTTCACAACTCCAGGAAAATTGCTTTGCGACATCAGAGCTGGAAACCACTGGGTCATTCTAGCTCATTCAACTGCGTCACTACTGGAAATGTTTCCATATGCTTGTGTGGCTGTGTTGAGTGTAGAGTATTATGTGTGGCATTGTTTTACATTTCTCCCTGCTTGTCCATGTCCAGGGACAAAATATTAGTCACATTCTTTCCTTGTAGCTGTCCTCTGGTCAAACACCAGTCTCAACGCTAAACTTTTGCTTTGTTTTTAACAGATGGGTTAATAATCCATTAAAGACATGTCATCGGACTATCCTCTTTCCAGTGAGGTTCTTCAGTCATTTTTGCTAGGATGCGTCCCACTAGTCGACTAACACCCAGGTACCCACTTAATATGGATGGAGCTCCGGACCTTCACTGTGAGCTGAGGCCGCTACCAATTGAGTCATGAGCAGTACACTCGATGATTGGTTGCGTTATGTGGTAAAATATCTCTGAGTTTTCTAGATTTTTCAAGTCAGTCTTATGACTCATATTACTGCCAAATGTTAGAACTAGTTTGGAATGCAAAGTAACGACCTCATCGACCGTATAAAGATTATAATTTTAATGCGGTAAAGGCGCTCTGATGTTTGACATTAACTTGCAAATTGTTACACGTGTAGGTTTTGATGAAGCGAAGCATTGTAGTGATATTGTTCGGGTTATCCCCGGGTGGCCATTTTTAAAACATTTTTAGGAGTGTTCTTTGGAGAGTGGAGCTACTACGCAGAGCTGCACTGAACACTACACAGTCCCTGGGGCATCGTGATGAACAGTATACTACTATACTTGAAAGGCAGCGCAAGCAAGGTTATGGTATATTTCATTTTATTTTACTGCTACTTTGTTTTGAATGTGTTTAACTTCACCCTTAAAATTTGGGTTGTTCATCTCAAGAAGTATAAGTAGCGGAAATTCCGAGGTTTTATATACTTTAACATTTATATCGTTGAAACCTTGTTTAGAGTATGTGATGCGGTTCTGATCTCTTAAAAAAAAAAAAAGCATTTATTTAGGTCTCGTACAAAATTTGAAGCTTTTACAAAGTTTTGAATAGTAAATTATGTAGAATTTAACCTACAGTAACTCAGTGATTAACTAGGGACTTATGGTCCTAAGTTTATTTACTTAGATATAATAGACCTAACAGGAGGCTTGGTTTGGGACCGGATAATGGGAGCTGTGACTCCAGGAAGCGACCACAGGTTACCTACAGGTATAAATGACATCTTATTCTTTACCCCTTAGTGACGCTAATAAGTCAGTCGGCACAGCAATTGACTTATCACAAAAAAATATGAATATTTTTAACAGTTCAGGAAATCACTATTATTCTGCAGCTTCATTCAATAGGTATTCTCTGCTCTATTTTTAAATTGTTTTATATACAGAGATTTGTCTTGACAGCGATCTGGTAACCCATTATATTTCTTTATCAGTGTGTAATAGGCGTTTAAGGCCTGACCACCTACTGCAAAATTGCTCACTTCCTCCTAGTATATGTTGAAAATGATGTAAAATACCGACAAGTTGTTGATTAAGACACATGTTCAACAGTTGGATATTTTTATTGTTGAAACGTTTCGCCTACACAGTAGGCTTCTTCAGTTACATACAGAGGTATCAAGTGTAGTAGTGAAGTAAAGATGATGTAATCGGTCCCTCAGCCTGAAGAAGAATTCAGCTCCATGGAGCCGAACTCTTCTTCAGGCTGAGGGACTGACCACCTCATATCTCCAAGGTTGACGTACTGATTACATCATCTTTATTTCACTGATACACTTGCTACCTCTGTATCTGACTGAAGAAGTCCTACTGTGTAGGCGAAACGTTTCAACAATAAAGATACCCAACTGCTGAATATGTATCTTAATAATCAACTTCCCTGAGTACCATACCATAAAAGAAAGGCAAAAAGAACTTCCCCTAATGAAAAGGTTCTTGAAGCTGGTGAGAGGGGGGGGGCTCTTGATGATAGGAATGGTATCCTCTTCCTAGGATGGAACCTGATTGCCTCCCGCGTTCCAGGCGCTGTATAACCCCTACGGGTTTAGCACTTCCTCCTAAATATAATAATAACGTAGACGGATTTTCTGAACACGGGTTGTCCATAGTCTCGTAATTTTATAATTTTATATACATACAAGGTTGAGGTTCAGCTGCTTTACATATCTGCCACTTAGTATTTCCAGTTTTTGAGGTTTTCCTGGCCGCCTGTATGTCTTTTTGAACTCAAGTCCTGGACGAATCTCATTTTGAGTAATTTTTTTTACTACGGAGTACTATGAAAATTTTATGAGTTATAGAATCTTGGATGTCTGAATAGAGGAACCTTAACCCGACGTTTTTTTCTACTAAATTTAAAAGTTTACTGTCAATTGTCACGAATTTTTCCTGTAAATGTAGACTACTAAACCTACTCACACTAGAAAGGTGTAAAATAAGAGAAGTGTGTATAAATGGATATCAATAAATGAGATAAAAATTGTATGGTGACAATATCTCAAGACATAACAAGGAACTAAAGTGATGAGTGTAAACAGTTGTTTCCAGAGACTATCTGTTATGTAGATTTTTTTTAAAATTTACTTATATTTTTTTTTAAGTTTATATAACCTAATCTGTTTATAAACAAGTCATTATCTGAAAGTTCACGAGAGTCATTAGGAAATTGACATTGGAATTAGCTTAAGAACATGAACATGTCGTAAAATGAGGATAGGTTGCAGAGTGATGCTTATTATACAATACCGCTAGACAACAAGGAGCGTGTCATCAACCATGCTATTATGTTCAGTTGCCCCTCGACTTGCTATTAAGATTTTACCAACACTTCTGACCCTATCTTGAAAAGCTTTATTTTTTTGTGCATAGTTTTAAAATTATATCAAAACTGAGTCAAGTCATCGATTACCCAACACTGACATCAGCAGCCCGCAGGATTGCTCATAAATGTGATAAGTTACCTCATTGGGCTTGCTAAACACACACTGCTCCCTTCAAGGTGGGGGGAGGCTGTGCCCTTGATGTTTATGAAGGGCTTTTGGTATAAAGAATTAAAGTGTCCCTCCCCTTGGATCAAGCCAGGACCAGTCTCCAAGGGGAGTAATGCGAGCAAACACCTAATTATATTTATTAACAGGGTAGTAACAATATACTTAGGGTAGCTACTTGAATTATGGTATAAGCCGAGGCACATGAAGGTAAGGGAGTTGGCAATGTTTAATTATCTAACATCAGCTTCAGCCTGACCTAAACTATCTTACTCACTTACTCGACTCTGTATACCGTGATTCGTGTAGTAGCCCTGTGTCGTGTAGGTAGCTGTCCTGTCTCGTGTAGGTAGCTGCCCTGTGTCGTGTAGGTAGCTGCCCTGTGTCGTGTAGGTAGCTGCCCTGTGTCGTGTAGGTAGCTGCCCTGTGTCGTGTAGGTAGCTGCCCTGTCTCGTGTAGGTAGCTGCCCTGTCTCGTGTAGGTAGCTGCCCTGTCTCGTGTAGGTAGCTGCCCTGTCTCGTGTAGGTAGCTGCCCTGTCTCGTGTAGGTAGCTGCCCTGTCTCGTGTAGGTAGCTGCCCTGTCTCGTGTAGGTAGCTGCCCTGTCTCGTGTAGGTAGCTGCCCTGTCTCGTGTAGGTAGCTGCCCTGTCTCGTGTGGTAGCTGCCCTGTCTCGTGTGGTGCTGCCCTGTCTCGTGTAGGTAGTTGCCTTGTGTCTCGTGTAGGTAGCTGCCCTGTCTCGTGTAGGTAGCTGCCCTGTCTCGTGTAGGTAGCTGCCCTGTCTCGTGTAGGTAGCTGCCCTGTGTGTCGTGTACGTAGTTGCCCTGTGTGTCGTGTACGTAGTTGCCCTGTGTGTCGTGTACGTAGTTGCCCTGTGTGTCGTGTACGTAGTTGCCCTGTGTGTCGTGTACGTAGTTGCCCTGTGTGTCGTGTACGTAGTTGCCCTGTGTGTCGTGTACGTAGTTGCCCTGTGTGTCGTGTACGTAGTTGCCCTGTGTGTCGTGTACGTAGTTGCCCTGTGTGTCGTGTACGTAGTTGCCCTGTGTATGATAAGAATGAAAAAGGACCAAGGACCAATAATTTTCCTGTAGTGGTTATTAATCAATGTCATCGACTAAGATTATTCCACAAAATTCATCAGAACTGTTCGCCAAAAGTCAACAACTATCCAGGATTTTAAAGTTCTTAATCTACCGGGATTACTCTAGAAAGCTACAGCAGTTCATGGGATTACAAATACAGTGGAACGAAACCTTGGATTACCTAGGTGTATCTTCACTTGAGTCTGTGGTTTGGGAGGGGTTTATGGCTGCAAGTCAGAGACGCGTTTCTTGCTCAGCAAAAAAAGAACTCGATGGGCGATTAAACATGCGATAGAGAACTGCAGTGTTGCATTGCACTTGCCAATAAAGATTGAGGAAGTGACAGATTCAGCAGAATGGGTACATATACATTCAGTTGCCACTTTATTAGGTACACTTGTACACCTCAGTAATGCAAATATCTAATCAGCCAATCACAGAGTTCCTAAAAGCATGCAGATGTGGTCAAGAGGTTCAGATGTTCAGATCAAACATCACAATGGGGAAGAAATGTCATCCAAGTGACTTTGTGAAATGAATGCTGTTGCCAGACGAGGGTGATTCTTTGGACGAAAACTCCTTGTTAATTGGAGAAGTCACAGGTGAATTACCAAACTGATTCAAGCTGACCAGAAGGCGTTTCAACAGTGGCATGCAGAAGAGCATTACTGAACACAACACGTCGATCCTTGAAAGGATGGATTACAACAGCAGGAAACCACACTGGGTTCTACTCTTGTCAGCTAGAAACATGAAACAGGCTACAGTGGGCACAGGCTCACCAAAACTGGTTAGTTGAAAGATAAAAAAAAAAAAGTCGCATGGTCTGTCGAATTGCTGTTTCTGCTGTGACATGCAGATGATAGGGTTAAAATTTGGCATAATTTTTGGCATGTGGTGGACCGGGAGATTCATAGCATGAATGTGCAGCCAACAAATCAGTAGAAACTGCGTACATGGACCAGGATCTATTATGGAGTGTTTCCATCACCTTGTTGAATCCAGGTACCTAATAAAGTTCTCACAGGTCGCACCTACGGAGTTGTACTCACCCAGTTATTGAGGGATGGGGGGTTAAATATCTGCTCCTGACCCAGCTTTTAACCCTTTACCAGGCAGGCCAATATATTTATTGACCTAATCAGTAAAGGGTTAAGGCTACATAATACCGGCCCTTTTTATATACTGCATGATATTTTCTGCTTTACCCAGCTTGTAAGTGTGAGGGTTGTTTTCACTCAAGGATTGAGGCTACACCTTTTCACATTGCACTGTATCTTCCACTTTTTCAGATATCGACATTAACTTTTTCAAATCTTACTGAAGTTCAATGGTATCGGATCTCTACCTAATTAATTATTTGACCTATTTTTGTGTCGGCGAATTGACTCTTTTTGCTTTAATGACCCTTATGAAATTTTAAAGTAGACCATGAGAAACGGACCCCAAACTGATCCTTGAAGAAAGCCATTTGTGGTTGGTTCCCATTCTAACTTCATTCATTCAAACTGCTCCCTGTTGGTCAACTATGCCTCGATCCATCAGCGAACTTTGCCTCCAGTACAGTGTGCTGTCACTTGCTTTAACAGACCCATCTGTGGGACTCTTATCAAAAGTCTTACTGAAGTTCAGGTAAATATATTTTTTATCTTGGTCATCTGCCTCAAATGTTATTTAAAAGTCATAAAAACATGTCAGTAAAATAGGCAAGGATGGCCTCTTGTTAATCTGTGTTGCGACTCCTAAAATGTGTCAGGTATTTGTCTATATTACCTAAGTTTCGCCAGCACAGCAGGAGCTGTGATTCGACCCCAGCAACCACATATAGGTAAGGACAGATGTGATTTTAATAATGGAGACAGTTGTTATCAGTGTATTATTTCTGAAGTATTGCATACGTGATATTACAATTTATAGTCATGGTCCCTTGCTATGCTGACGTCACGGGCTAGCCCGTGACGTCAGCATAGCAAGGGACCATGACTATAAATTTACTATCACTTGTTTAATACTACACAAGTATTGCACTGTTAACACAGTGGAAGAAATGGTGAGGTAATTCAGAGGTGTTCAGTCCCTCATCCTTCATAGGTATTAATCTCCCCCAGCCTGGATTGAACGTGTTCTGTCCTCCCCTTTCTCCCGGCCTTGAATGAAGGTGGTCAGTGCCCCCTACAGCAGAGGCACGAGGACGGAGACTTGTATACTGGAGCCACTTTTGCATTTTACTGAAGAAGCCTATTGAATTGTGCGAAACATTCGGCAATATATGCAAGTGTTGCACTTATTTTATTCGTCAGTATATTCATCAATTGTGATCATTTCTCCTAGCAAGCCCTGCACCTCCATATCACCACTACTTCCACCTCTTTGGTTACCTTGTACGTCTCCTTTTCCATTTATGTATTATATAAGTGGACGAAACTTTTCTTAAAGATGCCCAGGTGTTGCACAATGTCTTTCTTATTCACCATCTTGCCGCCATTATATATCTTTTGTCTGGTTACGTCTGAGCATCTATGGCTGTTAAGGTTACGGAAAAGGTCTTCACTCGCCCCTGGTGTTAAAGTTATTGTTGACAAGGGCATTTTGCCGTCAAGCAAAACAAAGCCTTGACAAAGCAACTGGGATCACGCTATCAGTGCTTGTATGTTTGAGAACGTAAATGTTTGCCACTGTTGAATGTTTATCATGTCACGCCGACGATATCAGCTTAAGCAGGACGTCCTATCACAGTGTGTATATATTGTGGAGGAGCCGGTACATAGTGACTCCATCTGGATATTGTAGGGAGGCGTAGGCTTATTCTTAAGACGTCTGGCTTAACTGTAGGCTTACTGAGAACTGTGCTAATGTAACTACAATTGTTTTTTCATGTCATCATTACTACTGCTGATCTGCATTTACACTACCTTGGTTTGCTTTCCAACACTCTGCTGTTAACTACTCTTGCTCTCTCCTTATCAGTGTAATTTGTTAACTCTTTCAATAACACGTTCTTGATATTATAGTGCAGGTGACCAATAAGTGGTCCAGCACCTCTTTCCCTATGATTCAGGTGGGAGTGGCAGGTCGCACCAGCCACATCTGATGCCAGGCGTCGCCACTTTGTCTACGCCTATAGGTTCTTTGCCTCGGCCCAGCTTCGTGAAGATGCTCGCTTTCTTCTTTTTTAGTTTCTTTGTTAATAGTTTTCTAAAGTCACTTAATATATACTGTTAATTGAATGGACGAATGGTTGGTTTATATTTATAAATGTAATTAGAAAATCTGAATCGTGAGAAATTGGAAATAGCGTGTCATTCCAGCCGGAGAAAAACCCGTTTTGTTTGACTTTAAGCAACTTTTTGTTGGGGGTGTAGAGAACGTAAGGGAATTATTGGATATTATCAGGTCTTGCTGACACTGTTGCCATTGTGCTTAAAACCATGTGTAAGAGTGCAACATTTTGCGTACTTATAAAGAGAAACCGCATCAGCATCCCAGAACGTAAATATGACTTGCTAAACGCGATTTTTTTTTTGTCCAGGCCAAGAGTTATCCCACCTGTTCATTTAAAAGCCTAATCCTATCTATCTAAGGTTATTAATATTTTTCTGAGACAAGACCCTTACAACAGTCTGCTAACATCCAGGTACGTCAAAAATGAAATCAAAATATATATATATATATATATATATATATATATATATATATATATATATATATATATATATATATATATATATATATTATACACATACACGTTCCTTGTATGTTTAGCGCTTCTTTTTGATTATAGTAATAATAAAAGGCTCCTCAAGGGCCTTTTATTATTACTATAAGGGGCTCTTGATCTAGAGAATTGGATCTGTGCTCCTGTTCCCTGAATTCAATTTGAATATCGTCCATCCCCCCCCCCACATGCACTGTATAATCCTACGGGTTTAGCTCTTCCCCATTATTATAATAATAATAATAATAATTATATACGTTACAATTATTGAAAAATTAATTTTGATTACAGGCTTAATAAAACTGACAAATTATTTGATAAAATTGGATGTTCAAAAGAAAGCCACGTAATGTGCAAAGCATTGTGGGCAGACTACCTACCTGGAGGGTGTTTCGGGGGTCATCGCCCCCGCGGCCCAGTCCTTGACCAGGCCTTCCTGTGGATCAGGGCCTGATCAACCAAGCTGTTACTGCTGGCCACACGTTGTCCAACGTACGAACCACAGCCCGGCTGATCGGGTGCTGAGTTCAGGTAATTGTTCAGCTCCCTCTTGAATCCAGCCAGGAGTCTATTGGTACTTTCCCTTATGCATGGTGGGAGGCTGTTGAACAGTCTTGGGCCCCGGACACTTAATGTGTTTTCTCTTAGTGTACTCGCGTCGCCCCTACTTTTCCTAGGGAGTATATTGCACCGTCTGCCTGGTGTTTTGCTACTTAATTCTAGTCTTTATCATATAACTAGTCATTGTGGAGTAGTACAGCATTAGTAGTTCATCGTAGTAACGGATGCACAAGCATCAATTGTAAATTTTTATATTAAGACTGGTGCCTGCACAGTAGCTTGATGCCTGGTGGTAACATTTTATATGCAGACGAGAGGAACATGCTCAGGTGTTAACACAAGAAATTTAGAATAAAATTTATGTGAGCAGGATCAAGTGGTTTAGTAGCGCAATCCTTCAAAGCTGTTTGCTTGTCCTTCCCTTCCTTGGAGCCTTGTCCTTCCCTTCCTTGGAGCCTTGTCCTTCCCTTCCTTGGAGCCTTGTCCTTCCCTTCCTTGGAGCCTTGTCCTTCCCTTCCTTGGAGCCTTGTCCTTCCCTTCCTTGGAGCCTTGTCCTTCCCTTCCTTGGAGCCTTGTCCTTCCCTTCCTTGGAGCCTTGTCCTTCCCTTCCTTGGAGCGAATGTGATTGCCTTCCATTCACCAGGCACTATATGGCCCCTACGGGGTTAACGTATCCCCCTAAATATAACTATAATCTTGAACGCCATAGGTACAAGGCTGGAGAAATCAGATGTGTTGATAACTGTAGTGGGGTAGAGGGAACGTTCCTCAACCAAACCTGAGCCCCCTCAGGCACTGGGGTGGGGTAGGGGGAGAGTTCCCCCACAATCTCATATCCATCTCAAAACCCCCTTTCCCCTCCACCACTATTCTAGGGGGAGGAAAATGGGATATGACATACCAGTCTTGCTGTACAGTCATATACTGCATAAGTAAACAGTGGTCGTGTGTGTTAAGAGAGAGACTCCACTACCTGCTGGAAATATTACTCTTGGGTACATTGTATTCATGTACTTCATAATGTTAATTAAAAAATAACTTTTTGAGTTATCCTAGATAATTATTCATATGTTATTATCTATGATAATTGTAATCACCTAAATTTGTGTAACTACTTATGTGTGTCTGTACCTAAGACTTACTCCACCCGTTTAATGTAGATGATGCACACAAGCAGTAATTATAAACTATTCAGACAATGTTTGGCTTGCATAGCAGGCTTTTTGAAAGTAGATCCTACCTGGTGGCACTGTAAGCAGGAGAGAGGAACAGTCAGCTGTACATATTGTTCACCTCTGAAATCTCTTGCATTGAAAGGCACCAAAAGCGCGCGCGAGCACGCGCGCGCACACACACACACACACACACAGGCCTATTGTCTAATCGACATGTGCCTAGGACAAAATGGTAACACACACATCAAGCACGTAAAGAAACTAGAGAAAGTGCAAAGGTTTGCGACAAGGTTAGTTCCACAACTCAGGGGTCTGTCCTATGCAGAAAGGTTGAGGGAAATAGGACTAACAACACTGGAGGAAAGAAGGGTCAGAAGAGACATGATAACGACATACAAAATACTGCGGGGAATTGACAAGGTAGACAGCGACAGGATGTTCCAGAGAGGGAACACAGAAACAAGGGGACACAACTGGAAGCTGAAGACTCAGATGAGTCAAAGGGATGTTAGGAAGCATTTCTTCAGCCACAGAGTAGTCAGGAAGTGGAATAGTCTAGAGAAAGATATAGTGGAGGCAGGAACCATACATAGTTTTAAGACAAGGTATGATAAAGCTCATGGAGCAGGGAGAGCAGAGACCCAGTAGCGGACAGCTAAGAGGCGGGGCCAGGAGCTGAGTCTCGACCCCTGCAACCACAATTAGGTGAGTACAATTAGGTGAGTACATGCCCCGGTGGCCTGGTGGTAAAGCTCTCGCTTCGCGCACGGAGGGCCCGTGTTCTATTCCCGGCGGGGCGGAAACATTTTGAAGTGTTTCCTTACACATACATACAACAGGCCTAGTGTCTAATCGACATGTGCCTAGGACAAAATGGTAACACACACACACACACACACACACACACACACACACACACACACACACACACACACACACACACACACACACACACACACACACACACACACACATACACACACACACACACACACACAAACACACACAACACACACACACACACACACACACACACACACACACACACACACACACACACACACACACACACAAAAAAAAAAAAAAACATGTTAGAGACACTACCAGAGAGAGAGGTGGGGATGATCCAGCAAGACTGGACCTAGTATTCACCATGAGTAGTTCGGACATCGAGGATATCACGTATGAAAGGCCCCTTGGAACTAGTGATCATTTGGTTCTGTGTTTTGATTATATAGTTGAGCTACAAGTGGAGAGGGGAGCAGGAATAGGAAGGAAGAAACGAAATTACAAAAGGGGGGACTACACAGGCATGAGGAACTTCCTACAAGACGTTCAGTGGGAGAGAGAATTGGCAGGAAAACGAGTAAAAGAAATGATGGAATATGTGACAACCAAATGCAAAGAGGCAGAGGAGAGGTTTGTCCCCAAGGGAAACAGAAGTAATGGGAAGACCAGAACGAGTCCTTGGTTCACCCAGAGGTGTAGGGAGGCAAAAACTAAGTGTAATAGGGAATGGAAAAAGTACAGAAGACAAAGGACCCAGGAAAATAAAGAGATTAGCCGAAGAGCCAGAAACGAATATGCACAGGTAAGAAGGGAGGCTCAGCGACAATATGAAAATGATATAGCATCAAAAGTCAAGTCTGACCCGAAGCTGTTGTATAGCCACATCAGGGGGAAAACAACAGTCAAGGACCAGGTAATCAGGCTGAGGAAGGAAGGTGGGGAGTTCACAAGAAACGACCAAGAGGTATGTGAGGAGCTCAACATGAGATTTTAAGAAGTATTTACACAGGAGACAGGAATGACTCCAGGAATTCAGAATAGGGAGGTATACCAACAAGTGCTGGATGAAATACACACAACCGAGGAGGAGGTGAAGAAGCTGCTATGTGAACTCGATACCTCAAAAGCGGTGGGACCGGACAACATTTCTCTGTGGGTCCTTAGAGAGGGAGCAGAGATGGTGTGTGTGCCACTAACACAAATCTTCAACACATCCATTGAAACTGGGCAACTACCTGAGGCGTGGAAGATGGCAAATGTAGTCAAAATTTTTAAGAAAGGAGACAGACACGAGGCATTAAACTACAGACCTGTGTCACTGACGTGTATAGTATGCAAAGTCATGGAGAAGATCATCAGGAGGAGAGTGGTGGAGCACCTAGAAAGACACAAGCTTATAAACGACAACCAGCACGGTTTCAGGGAAGGAAAATCCTGTGTCACAAACCTACTGGAGTTTTATGACAAGGTAACAGAAGTAAGACACGAGAGAGAGGGGTGGATAGACTGCATTTTTTTTGGACTGCAAGAAGGCGTTCGACACAGTTCCTCACAAGCGGTTAATGCAAAAGCTAGAGGATCAGGCACACGTAACAGGAAAAGCGCTGCAATGGATCAGAGAATATCTGACAGGGAGGCAACAACGAGTCATTGTACGTGACGAGGTGTCAGAGTGGGCACCTGTGACGAGTGGAGTTCCACAAGGGTCAGTCCTAGGACCTGTACTGTTTTTGGTATATGTGATGGACATAACGGAAGGGATAGACTCAGAAGTGTCCCTGTTTGCAGATGATGTGAAGTTAATGAGAAGAATCAAATCAGTCGAGGATCAGGCAGGACTACAAAGAGACCTGGACAGGCTACAAGCCTGGTCCAGTAACTGGCTCCTTGAATTTAACCCTGCCAAATGTTAAGTCATGAATATCGGGGAAGGGCAAAGAAGACCGCAGACAGAGTATAGTCTAGGTGGCCAAAGACTGCAAACCTCACTCAAAGAAAAAGATCTTGGGGTGAGTATAATCCCAAAACACATCTCCTGAGGCACACATCAACCAGATAACTGCTGGGATACGGGCGGCTGGCAAAACCCAAAATAGCATTCCAATACCTCACTAAGGAATCATTCAAGACTGTACACCATATACGTCAGGGCCCCTACTGGGTATGCAGCACCAGTTTGGAACCCACACCCGGGGCACGTCAAGAAATTGAGAAAGTGCAAAGGTTTGCAACAAGACTAGTCCCAGAGCTAAGGGAATTGTCCTACGAAGAAAGGTTAAGGGAAATCGGGCCCGACGACACTAGAGGACAGGAGGGTTGGGGAGACATGATAACACATATAAAATACAGTGGACCCCCGGTTAACGAAATTAATCCTTCCAGGAGCTATTACTTAATCT
>WNWK01004925.1:71342-130067 GCA_009830355.1 Cherax destructor
CTGTTTCATCACAATTAAACACTTGTTGGGGAGGAATTGTTCAGCCTCTACGAACCCCTTGAATTCCAGCACAAATTTTTCAGCTGCACGTTTGTCTGAGCTGGCTGCCTCACCATGCCTCACAACATTGTGTATGCCACTACGTTTCTTAAACTTCTCAAACCAGCCTTTGCTGGCTTTAAAATCACTCTCCTCACCACTGGTTGCAGGCATTGTCTTCACAAGATCTGCGTGCAACTTCCTTGCCTTTTCACAAATTATCGCCATAGAAATACTATCACCCGCTCTCTGTTTTTCATGGATCCACACCAACAACAACTTCTCAACCTCATCCACTGTTTTCGATCTTTGTTTCGTTAACAAATTAACCCCTTTTGCAACATTAGCTTTCTTGATCTCATTTCTCTGTGCCAGGATAGTGCCGATAGTAGATGGAGTTTTCTTGTACATCCTGGCAAGATCACTCAGACGTACACCACTCATATTTTTCTATGATTTCCTTCTTCAGTTCGATGGTGTTCCTCACTCTCTTTACCCCAGGGGTGCCACTAGGAAGCTTCTTTGGACTCATGGTGACTTATTTCACAGTGGCAATAACTAAAACCACCAAAAAATACACCAAATATATTGTGAATCTTTGAAAGAGCGCGCTGGGTAATGTTCTCTCAATGGTAAACAACGCTTCACTGGCGTCCTGCGCTTGCGCGGAGCAGGCGGACGCGTCTAATACCTTTCGGTAACCGAGGACTTTTTCGCTAACCGATTACGAAAAAAGCTTACGTTTTCCGAAACTTTCGTTAACAGGACCTTTCGTTAACCGAGGGTCCACTGTACTGCGAGGAATAGATAAGGTGGACAGAGACAAGATGTTCCAGAGAGGGGACACAGAAACAAGGGGTCACAATTGGAAGTTGAAGACTCCTATGAGTCAAAGGGATGTTAGGAAGTATTTCTTCAGTCATAGAGTTGTCAGGAAGTGGAATAGCTTAGAAAGTGACGTAGTGGAGGCAGGAACCATACATAGTTTTAAGACTAGGTTTGATAAAGCTCATGGAGCAGGGAGAGAGAGGACCTAGTAGCAATCAGTGAAGAGGCGGGGCCAGGAGCTATGAATCGACCCCTGCAACCACAAATAGGTGAGTACACACACACACACACACACACACACACACACACACACACACACACACACACACGGAGGGGCCGGGTTCAATTCCCGGTGGGGCAGAAACATTTCGAAGTGTTTCCTTACATACACATACACACACACATATATATACAACAGGCCTAGTGTCTAATTGACATGTGCCTAGGACAAAAAATGGTAACTAACACACACACACACACACACACACAAATGCAAAGTCATGAAGATCGGGGAAGGGCAAAGAAAACCACTGACAGAGTACAGACTAGGTGGACAAAGGCTGCAAACCTCGTTAAAGGAGAAAGACCTCGGGGTGAGTATAACACCAACCACGTCTCCGGAAGCACACATCAACCAGACAACTGCGGCAGCATATGGGCGACTGGCAAACCTAAGATTAGCGTTCCGGTACCTTAACAAGGAATCGTTCAAAACACTGTACACCGTGTACGTCAGGCCCATATTAGAGTGTGCAGCACCAGTCTGGAACCCTCACCTGGTCAAGCACGTCAAAAAATTTAGAGAAAGTGCAAAGGTTTGCGACGAGGTTAGTTCCAGAGCTCAGGGGACTGTAATATGAAGAAAGGTTGAGGGAAATAGGCCGGGCAACACTGGAGGACAGAAGGGTTAGAGGGGACATGATAACGACATACAAAATACTGAGGGGAATCGACAAGGTAGATAGTGACAGGATGTTCCAGAGAAGGGAACTCAGAAACAAGGGGGCACAATTGGAAGTTGAAGACTCAGATGAGTCAAAGGGATGTTAGGAAGCATTTCTTCAGCCATAGAGTAGTCAGGAAGTGGAATAGGCTAGCAAATGATGTAGTGGAGTCAGGAACCATACATAGCTTTAAGACGAGGTATGATAAAGCTCATGGAGCAGGGAGAGAAGAGACCCAGTAGTGGACAGTGAAGAGACGGGGCCAGGAGCTGAGTCTCCACCCCTGCAACCACAATTAGGTGAGTACACACATCTATTGAAACAGGGAGACTATCTGAGGTATGGAAGACAGCAAATGTAGTCCCAATTTTTAAAAAAAGGAGACAGACATGAAGCATTAAACTACAGACCAGTGTCATTGACATGTATAGTATGCAAAGTCATGGAGAAGATTATCAGGAGAAGAGTGGTGGAACACCTAGAAAGGAATGAGCTTAACGATGACCAACACGGTTTCAGGGACGGAAAATCCTGTGTCACAAACCTACTGGAGTTCTATGACAGGGTGACAGCAGTAAGAAAAGAGAGAGAGAGGGGTGGGTAGATTGCATTTTCTTGGACTGTAAGAAGGTGTTTGACACAGTTCCACACAAGAGATTAGTGCAAAAACTGGAGGACCAGGCAGAGATAACAGGGAAGGCACTCCAATGAATCAGGGAATACCTATCAGGAAGACAGCAGTGAGTCATGGTACGTGGTGAGGTGTCAGAGTGAGCGCCTGTGACGAGTGGGGTTCCACAGGGGTCAGTCCTAGGACCGGTGCTGTTTCTGGTATTTGTGAACGACATGGCGGAAGGAATAGACTCCGAAGTGTCCCTGTTTGCAGATGATGTGAAGTTGATTAGGAGAATTCAATCGGACGAGGACCAAGCATAACTACAAAGGGATCTGGACAGACTGCAAGCCTGGTCCAGGAATTAGCTCCTGGAGTTCAACCCCACCAAGTGCAGTCATGAAGATTGGGGAAGGGCAAAGAAGACCGCAGACAGAGTACAGTCTAGGGGGCCAGAGACTACACACTTCACTCAAAGAAAAAGATCTTGGGGTGAGTATAACACCAGGCACATCAACCAAATAACTGCTGCAGCATACGGGCGCCTAGGAAACCTAAGAACAGCATTCCGACATCTTAATAAGGAATCGTTTAGGACCCTGTACACTGTGTACGTTAGGCCCATATTGGATGGAGTATGCAGTACCAATTTGGAACCCACACCTAGCCAAGCATGTAAAGCAACTTGAGAAAGTGCAAAGGTTTGCAACAAGACTAGTCCCGGAGCTAAGGGGTATGTCCTACGAGGAGAGGTTAAGGTAAATCGACCTGACGACACTGGAGGACAGGAGAGATAGGGGGGACATGATAACGACATATAAGATACTGAGAGGAATTGACAAGGTGGACAGAGACAGAATGTTCCAGAGATGGGACACAGTTGGAAGTTGAAGACTCAGATGAATCACAGGGATGTTAGGAAGTATTTTTTCAGTGACAGAGTGGTCGGGAAGTGGAATAGTCTGGGAAGTGATGTAGTGTAGGCAGGATCTATACATAGCTTTAAGGAGAGGTATGCTAAAGCTCACGGAGTGGGTAGTGACCGAGTAGCGGCCAGTGAAGAGCACAATTTGAATAGAACTATGATGACAGTTTTATGTAAAATTAATTTCTAGAGTTATTTGTTAACATTAAAGTTAGTAGACAGCACCTATCCAGGGAGGTACTACCATCCTTTCATGATGGCATGGCCTGAATACAAATGTGACATGGAAGCCTGTTTTGACAGCTTTGTTCATTTTTTCTTTGTTCCCCTAAACACAAAACTTTTGCATTCATTATACACTTGACTTTTGCACGTTTCTTAATGTAGGTGATTCTTAATGTTTTAGTGTTTTCTTTACAATTTTGGAGGTGTGGCCAGAGAGATTGGAGGGGGAGTCTACTTACCTGGAGGTCATTTCCAGGGTTAATGCCCCTTCTGCCTGGTCCCTGACCAGACCACCTGGTGAATTGTAGTATGATCAACCAGGCTGTTACTGCTGGCTGCATGCAATCCAACTCACGAAAAGTAATGAGGGACCTGAGAGTGGTAATGTCCGAGGATCTCACTTTCAAGGATCAGAACAGTGCCACTATCACAACCGCGAAGAAAATGATAGGATGGATAATGAGAACGTTCAAAACAAAGAGATGCCAAGTCACTGATGATCCTTTTTAAATCACTTGTTCTCTCTAGGCTGGAATACTGCTGTACATTAACATCTCCATTCAAAGCAGGTGAAATTGCAGATTTATAGAATGTACAGAGAACCTTTACTGCACATATAAGTTCCGTCAAACACCTTAACTACTGGAAATGCTTGGAAGCACTTGATTTGTACTCGCTGGAACGCAGGCAAGAGAGATATATCATAATCTACACTTGGAAAATCCTAGAAAGAATGGTCCCTAATCTGCAAAGAGGAAGTTTGAGGTAATCAGTCCCTCAGCTTAGATGATGTGTTCAGGCATCTGCATCATATTTTGTCTATTTCAAGACATCAAGTGTGAAATCTAGTTGCTTTGTATCACAAAGACTTCACACCTGATGTCGTAGAAGGATGCCCAGTTGGTCATAAAGGAAATTGACAAAACATGAAGTAGATGCCTGGAAGCTGTACTAATCTATACACAAAATTTGTATATTAACATTAGATACAGCATCATCAGAACTAAAATGTTCTGATGATGCAGAGGATATGAAAACACTGCATGTATTGACTGCTATGCAGGAAATGGCTGATGAATCACATCTATTGGTGAGATCAGTAACTCCCGTTTTGATAAACAATTTACATATAAATGGCATATACATACTATGGTAACCCTATAAACTCTGAATGTGTTTATCTTGGCACTGCCACACTATCATCCTTTCATTTTATTTTTATTTTTATTAACACATTGGCTATTTTCCGCAGGGTGACCCACAAAAGAAGAAACATTCATCATTATTCACACCATCACTGTATTGCCAGAGGCATGCCTACACTACAATTATAAAACTGCAACTTATCAACACCCCTCCTTCAGATTGCAGGCACTGTACTTCCCACTGTCAGGACTCAAGTCCAGCCTGCTGGTTTCCCTGAATCATTTAATAATATTTTTTTTACAATTATCAATTGGCAACATATTAAACAATTATATAAATTACACAGGCATAGGCATGTGTAGTTAGTGAAATGTGGGTTACTATTCATGTACCACCTTTTAGTTACTTTTCCCTTAATTTACAGAGCACTGTTTAACCCTTTCAGGGTTATTGACGTACTAGTACGGCTTACGCCCTGGGGTTATTGACGTACTAGTACGCCTAAATTCTAGCGCCCTCAAATCAAGCAGAAACAGGCTGTTAGGCCTAGATGTGATAGAATGGGTCTGTGCGGTCAGTGTGCGCAGTATAAAAATTCCTGCACCACACAGTGCATAATGAGGAAAAAAACTCTGACCGTTTTTTTGGTTTAAAACAGCGACTTTGCAGTCTATTTTCGTATGGTATTTATTGATGTATTCTCTTTTTCTTGGTCTCATTTGATAGACTGGAAGATATATTACAGAAATAGAGATGATTTTGATTGATTTGACAAAGACAAGTACCTTGAAATTGAGCTCAAAGTAGCGAAAATGTTCGATTTTTGACGATGTTTAAGAGTAAACAAATCACACCATGCATCCAATACACATCAACTGGCGAGTCTAATATTCATGCACAAGTGCTCTAATATTATTTATACCATTTATACAATGATGCAGTTGTATACATAACAGTAAATTTTCTATTTTTTTGTGAGAATAAAAATTCAAAATGAAAAGCAAAAGTAATGTAAGAGGGGCCTGGAAACGTGACTAATGAACAGAGAAGACGTTATTTTAGTGCCAGGAATGTCTGCCTTGTTTATTCTGGACCCTATTTTGAAATTGGCATCGTTTGAAATTTGTGTGAAATTGGCCAAATTGCCATTTTCTGACCACAATTTTGGGTAGTTGTAATAGGTAAATAGGTCGTTTCGTGTAGTCAATCGATAGAAGAAATGGAGTTCTAGCGAAATAGCTATAATTTTAGTTGCCTGAAACATTGGAATT
Source organism: Cherax destructor (assembly GCA_009830355.1). Lineage (NCBI taxonomy): Eukaryota > Metazoa > Arthropoda > Malacostraca > Decapoda > Parastacidae > Cherax > Cherax destructor. Next base: position 77,334 of record WNWK01004925.1, read on the forward strand.
TGCCGAAAATAGGGCTCAAAGTGGGCGAAATCGCCGATGCGTAAGCGTCATGGCTGCCGCTAACTTCGCGAAAGCATAATTCTGTTAGTTTTCGATCAAATTTCATAATTTTTGTGGCGTTATGATCGGAAAAAGATTCTCTATCATTTCATAAGAAAAAATAATTTTTTTTTTTTTTTTAAATTCTTGGACCCTGAGAACGAGTTTCGGAGACCCCCCTTGGACCCTGAAAGGGTTAAGAGCATCACAAAATTTCAGTCTTGTCAAAAAATTATTGCTTGGATGCTTATTATTTGGCAGTCTTCTTCATATTGTACCTGCAGTAATACCATGGTATTACTGCAGGTACAATACTGTATGTATATGCTTAAGTTCTGTAGATCGTGCTTTAACCCTTTGACTGTCGGAGGCCCCATTCTGAAACTGTCATTCTATGTTGCAAAATTTTGGAAAAAAAAAAATTATTTTTTCTTATGAAATGATAGAGAATCTTTTCTCGATGGTAATGACACCAAAAGTACGAAATTTGATGGACAACTTACGGAATTACGCTCTCGCAAAGTTAGCGATGTCAGACGCATCAGCGATTTTGCCGACTTTGAGCCCTATTTTCGGTCAATTCCATTGGGACAGTCGACCAAACTCATAGCTATTTCTTTAGAACTGCATTTGTTCTATTGATTGAGTACAAGAAATCACCAATTTACATATTTCAGCTATCCAATAAAGTAGTCCGAAATTGGCAATTTTGCCAATTTTTCGTGGCATGATTTGTTTACTTTTGAACATTGGCAAAAATCGAACATTTCCGCTACTTTGAGCTCAATTTCAAGATCATTTTCATCATGAAACTAATCAAAATCATCTCTATTCCTGTAATATGTTTTCCATTCTATCAAATGAGACCACGAAAAAGAGAATACAACCATAAATACTATACGAAAATACACCTCAAAGTTGGCGCTTTAATCCAAAAAACACGGTCGGAGTTTTTTTTTTCTCATTATGCACTGCGTGCTGCAGGATTTTTTTTATACTGCGAACACTGACCACACAGACCCATTCTCTCATATGTGGGCCTACCAGCTTTCTCCCATTTGATTTGAAGCTGCTAGAATTTGAGAGTGTACGTATATACGTCCGAAACACTGGCTCGTAAGACGTATATATACGACCGAAACAGTCAAAGGGTTAAATAAAAAAAATTAAAATATTTTTTCTTGTAAACATGCATAGAAGTTAAAATGCAGTAGTTATACTTAGTTCATTTGGTTACAGTTTTGATAATTATAATGCAAATAGTTTGATACACGTGTATATATTAAAGAAAACCACTTATTATGCAAAGTATTTTGAGCAAACTAATCCTAAAACTTAATACGTACTTTTAGTGAGTTTTCATTAAATACGGTATTAAAACTTTCTAGTTTCTTCATTTACAGAAGGCTGCAGTTAGAGTGAAAGTTTTTATGGAGAGAGGACTTGCTGGAAGACAATGGGGAAAGTCAGCAATAGAAGTTCCATGGTGTCAACTAGACGCAGGCTAATAAAGGGTAAGTTAAGTGAGCAGATGCAGGTCTGTCTTAATCTGATGAATTAAATAGTTTTCTCTATAATTTGACGACAATAATAAAAATATTTTATTTCAGCATGATACAATGTTTGTACAGAGACGGGTGTGCATGCAGAAGACCCATAATTTGCAGAGCAAATTAATGCCATAAAATAAAGTAAAAAAACATTCCTTAATACTTACACTAGTTTACCACTGTTTTCGTTTATTTTTGTTCTTGAACAGCATCATCTGGGGTGGGTGTTAAAAAATGTCGTGGTTCAGCTAAGGGCTCTCTACCACCCCCACCTCCACCCCAATCACTTGTTCTGGATGAAGACTCAGGCTTTGGGGGTGACCAGTCCCTGGACTCTGAATCATCTTTGCTCTCATCCCCTGGATCAAGCTCAGGAGTGGCCTCCCTGCCCTCTGTTCTCCCATCATTAACAATGGTACCAAAAGCGGTATGTATCTCCTAGTAATGTCATTTTTATAATGTTGTTAATGCTTTCATTACTTTTTTCCTACATATTGCAGGTTAAACCCACAAGCCAAATTTGTCATCCTGTCGTGGAAAAATTCATTGCAGTCAATTAAGTTTAATGTTTGTGCTTCTTATCATCATCACTGATATTGTAGTTGCAAAGTTCCAACTTATGACATGGATAGTAACATCTGTGATTATTAATTTTTTTTAAAATCCATCTTGAAAATGTATAATAAAAAATAAGCCTACTTTGTGTATTCATATGAAAACTTTTTAATGTTATAATGCTCTGCTCATCAGATTTAAAGAGCTGTTTTTATTGGCCATTTGAACATTGCTTATAATGCAAATGTCAGTGATAGCATGTAAGCACGAGGTTCTCAGCACATTTATTTGCACAGCTTGCTCTGTTACATTGAGTTTTTGCAAGCCACAGGAAGACCGGCAATAGTCTTCGATTAGGGTAAGTATGGACCTGGGATGGTTGGAGGCTCCCTTGTCAGTGTTTCCTCACCACCACACATGTTGTGGTGGATGTCTGACCCTGGTGTCCCGTTTGGGTTGTGTCCTTACAGAAACTGTTGCTAGTCAGTTTGTTGCAAGGTGCTGGAGGCGTGCAAGGTACGGGGACCAGCCAGAAAACCTCAGGAAACATTGCAGTAGGGGCTTATCCCCCCACAACACAAGCGAGCATCAGTAATGGCACCAACCAAACTGGGAACACCCATGGTGCAGTGATGTCCAGTGGTGCAGAAAACGAGGGTGAGAGCTCTCAGAGTGTATGGCCCTTGCTGGCTGCTGCCTCCCTCAGCCTCCAGGGTGCTCCTGGCACTGATGTTCTGTCTGAGCTACCAGCAGCCAGTACCAGCTCTCCCTCCAACTGCCCCACTGAGCCAGTGACTCAGATTGGCCATAAGGTAGGAACCTTCAACATGCAACCTACATCATGCCTCCACCTTCCTCGGGGCCCTCCTGGGGAGGTTCTCCCGGGGGGGGGACCTCCTGTAGGATGGGATTCCGTTAAAGCTCGGCATTATCAAGGGCTACTTCTCCCATGGCTGGTATTCAAGCAATTAGCCTTCACTTGTAATAAAATCTGAAAACCAGGAAAGGGGTCCATGGGAGATCTGAGCCTCGCCAGTGTTCCTAAAATTCAGTCTTTTTCACAGGACTGTTAAATTAAAATACTCTTTTTTATTATTTTTTTGACTAACAGTTGTTTGGAGTCTGATTTAACCGAGAGTTATTCCCACTTTTCACTATAGCATCTGCATTTCATCAGTATATCCCATGGCTGCATGCATGCATCACAGCTCTCTGCTCCCAGGGTGCTGACTGTTTACTAGCTACAGTACTGTAGCTTAATAAATGCTTCAGTGCTGTATTTATTATAATAATAGCATTTTGTTTTGTCATAAACCTATATTTTTCTTAATTCATTAAACCTCTAGGGACAATTTTCTTTAACTCTGCATATATTAAAGTATTTTCATGGTGTAAACTAGATATTCAGTATGCAGAAATTTTTAATTAGTTGATTTTCTAAAAATAATAATAAACAAAAGGCAAAACTTTGATTTGTTGAAAGACAAGATTTTCTTTAAACATTGCCATACAAGTGTAATTAGTACAAAACTTCCCTTAAGAAATTACCATAGCATGATAGGTCAGAACTGTAAGCAATAAATAAGAGGGACATGGTGTGTGCATTAGTGGATGTATGCTTGCATGTATGCCATTTTAAATACTTTACAGTAAAAGATTAATTATTGAAAGTAATGGGGTGTAGGTGGGCTTAGGATATTTTTTCAGGGTCTCTCAAAAAATGTGGTTGTGGTTTTATAAGTACAAAGAATATTTGTGCTTTTCATGCTGTGATCAATTCCCTCCAGGAGGAAACAGTGGCAGTATGTAACAAAGCCAGGGAAGATGTTGCAGAACAGGTAAATAGGGCAAATTTTGCAGAAGACAGACCCCTAAAACTGGAAGAGGAAGTAAGAGAACTGAAGGTGACCATAAAGGAACGTTCAAAAAACAATAAAACACACAAAATGTTAAATTTTTCTTGGAGATGAGCTACACCTGTTACTTTGTAACTCTTAAATAGCTAAAGCTATGAGGGGTTATGTTACAGTGCTGTGCTGTACTTTTCTACTACAGTCCTCTACATTTGAACACTATCATATGTAGTACGTACTGTGTTTATATTCAAAATTTATCTTGAAGAAAAGTTATCTCTTTGCAGCTTAATAAAATGAGGCATTTTAATATGTTCAGGAAAACCTATCCTACATGGAAGTGTGCCTGGTGACATTTAATCTTCTCTTCCAATATTATTCTTGGAATTCCAGCCAAAAAATTATTATTTTGGTCTTGTTTCCTAAATTTCTTGAACACCAGAATAAATTCCTTGATCATACTTAAGTGTATAGCATATCCACATGTTACTAGGAATTATATTTTATATCCTTTGGCTCCTCCTCCTCCTTGCTCATTCACATTTTCCTTCACATATAACGGCCTTTTATGCCTTATACTAAATCATAATTGTTTACCTTCTTGTTCAGCATACTATATGAAAACTGAGAACCCCTATAATGCACTAATACTGTACCACCAATTTTGTTTGCATAATAAATTTAGCTTTAGGTTTAGATGATCAAATTAGGAAAGTTCAACTGTGCTCTTATTTTTGGATCCTTGAGGCCATAGTGAGTTCTGCCAACACTGAGCCACCTTACAATAATGGTGTAATTTGAGCTACACGAGTGGTTGGCTGATGAAGAACTTAGCATCCAGTTTTGGACCTAAACATTGGATATTTTCCCTTTCATCAAAATTTTCTCTGATTTTTCTAGACTTGGAATTATGGATATGGTTTGAACTACAGCTAATGGTCTTCATAATTTAGTTATATTTTGATTACGTACATCTTTAAAATGACAGTAAATTAGTCATGATAGCAAATTGATACTAATAGTTTCAAATTGTTCAGGTAGCTGAAAATGGGTAATGATTGTAGTGAAGTATTAATGGTAACTTCTTTTTTGTTTAGGTACATAGTAAACAGACTATTCTAATGCTCTGTAATTCATAAAAGTCTTACCGTACTGTGATTCATGATCACCATATTCTTTTTATACCACCTTCCTCTTACCTCTATATAATCTAACATATGAGTTGCTCCTCTAAGAACAGTACATACAGTAGTCTTCCCTTGAACTGTTATCCAACAAATTGCTCTTGTTGTGCACTTCATCATGCTATGTATACTTATTTATCCACTTTTTTAAAATAGGTATTGCCGATCACTAAACATCTTTCTAAACATTTTTTTTTTTTTGAATATAATAATAATCTAAACCCAATTTACTTTATATATACATTTATATTTATCTCAGATTCTCTTTGATATATAATGAATATCTTGACTTTTTAAAATTATAAGGGATGAGGCTGTAAGAGTTGGGCATTTGTTTCATGCTTAAATGTTTTGGCAATATGAGAGTCTTGAGTTTAGAGAAAATACCCCAATTAAAAAAATCTATTATTATTATATTCATGTGATGCACCTGACCCATGTATTTAAAAAAGTTAAAACTATCATTCCCACCAGAATAAAATATTGTATCCAAGGTTACTTAATAGCAGTGTGAAATAGGAAGAAGATACCATAATCAGTTAATAACTTCAAACCCAGTACTACAGCTGATTACCCTTCAAAATCCAAAATTTAGTTCACTTAACCTCCCTTTGATAGTTGATTTTTTCTTGAGTAAATTACAGTAAACCCTCTCTTAAAGCAAAATAGGACTTTGCAATTTTGTCTTGACACTGTTGAATTAGTATAACTAAAAGCTCATAATGCTCTAAAATGATTGATATGATGATCCTGACGTGTGGAAGATGTAGCATAGCATCAATGTAGATGCAAAATTTTAATTAACCTATGCTGTAGATTCTCAATCTGCTCGCCAAGCCTCAAGTAGCATATCTCATCCCCCCCCCTTCCCCTATAACCCCCATTCCCCTATCTCCCACCTAATTCTGAAGGTTAGTAACCTAGTAATATAAATGATCATAATTACATTAATAATCCATTCCTGGGTCTTCAACAGCAGTGTACCTACTCTAGCTGTATTTCTTAAATTGTTGAATATGTTGGCAAGTGATAATAAAAAGTGAATAAGTATTTGAGTATTTATTTTCGTAATGTAGGTACAGTAAACTACTTCACTGATGTGATGTAAACAACTCAGCCAAATATTACTTATTCTACTGATTCCTCAAACTTTACAAGGCAAAATAATGCTTATTTAGTAAAATGAGAGAAGATGTACGGACAAATTTCCTGCCAACTGCTGCTCTTGTTATAGTACAGGTACAACACTGATTTGCCAGCAACAGTGTGTCTGGCACCTCTTAGTCTGGACAAAATTATGAGACAAATTTTTTGCCAGACTAATTTACTGGGCAACCACAGATGCCATTGTATGTAGTGCATTTTATTGGCCATCTTGTAATATCTACTTCATAAAATGTATACGTAATTATAAGTACACCCCACCTTGTATATTACCAGAAATAAAGAATTTGAATTTGAAAGTATTGTTTACACTGCAGTTGATGGTAGTTTTCCCTTGATATTGTGTAATTCTTTGCATAGTTTTCTAACAACCTTAGCTATATTTTTTTTTTTTCAAACAAGTCGGCCGTCTCCCACCGAGGCAGGGTGGCCCAAAAAGAAAGAAAATCCCCAAAAAGAAAATACTTTCATCATCATTCAACACTTTCACCACACTCATACATAATCACTGTCTTTGCAGAGGAGCTCAGATACGACAGCTGAGAATAGTCCCTCCCAGCTGTCACTATCCCAGACCCCTCCTTTAAAGTGCAGGCATTGTACTTCCCATTTCCAGGACTCAAGTCCAACTAAATCAATTAACTGGTTTCCCTGAATCCCTTCACAAAATGTTACCCTTCTCACACTCCAACAGATCGTCATGTCCCAAAAACCATTCGTCTCCATTCACTCCTATCTAACACGCTCACACATGCTTGCTGGAAGTCCAAGCCCCCGCCCAAAAACAACCTTTACCCCTTCCCTCCAACCTTTCTAGGACGACCCCTACCCCGCCTTCCTTCCCCTACAGATTTATACGCTCTCCAAGTCATTCTACTTTGATCCATTCTCTCTAAATGACCAAACCACCTCAACAACCCCTCTTCAGCCCTCTGACAAATACTTTTAGTAACTCCACACTTTCTCCTAATTTCCACATTCCGAATTTTCTGCATAATAGTTACACCACACATTGCCCTTAGACAGGACATCTCCACTGCCTCCAGCCTCCTCCTCGCTGCAGCATTTGCAACCCATGCTTCACACCCATATAAGAGTGTTGGTACCACTATACTTTCGTACATTCCCTTCTTTGCCTCCATGGATAACGTTTTTGTCTCCACATATACCTCAAGGCACCACTCACCTTTTTTCCTTCATCAATTCTATGGTTAACCTCATCCTTCATAAACCCATCCGCTGACACGTCAACTCCCAAATACAGTGGTACCTCGAGTTACGATATGTTTTCGTTCAAGAATGCTGTTCAAGTGCCATTACCAAACGAATTTATCCCCATAAGGAATAATGTAAAATAGACTAGTCCTTTTACACCCCCAAAAATATACTTACAAAAGCATTTAAAAAAATAAACTTACATAAAAGGACGATTTTGGGGACCATCGTAACTCGAGGTACCACTGTATCTGAAAACATTTACTTCTTCCATAATCCCTCTCTCCAATGTGATATCCAATTTTTCTTTATTTAAATCGTTTGATACCCTCATCACCTTACTCTTATCTATGTTCACTTTTAACTTTCTACCTTTACACACACTCCCAAACTCGTCCACTAACCTTTGCAACTTTTCTTTAGAATCTCCCATAAGCACAGTATCATCAGCAAAAAGTAACTGTCAACTCCCATTTTGCATTTAATTCTCCATAATTTAATCCCACCCCTCTCCCCAACACCCTAGCATTTACTTCTTTTACAACCCCATCTATAAATATATTAAACAACCATGGTGACATTACACATCCCTGTCTAAGACCTACTTTTACCGGGAAGTAATCTCCCTCTCTCCTACACACCCTAACCTGAGCCTCACTATCCTCATAAAAGCTATTTACAGCCTTCAGTAACTTACTACCTATTCCATACACTTGCAACATTTGCCACATTGCTCCCCTATCCACTCTATCATATGCCTTTTCTAAATCCATAAATGCAATAAAAACTTCTCTACCTTTATCTAAATACTGTTCACATATATGCTTCACTGTAAACACTTGATCTACACATCCCCTACCCACTCTAAAGCCTCTTGCTCATCTGCAATCCTACTCTCTGTCTTACCTCTAATTCTTTCAATAATTACCCTGCCATACACTTTACCTGGTATACTCAGTAAACTTATTCCCCTATAATTTTTACACTCTCTTTTATCCCCCTTCCCTTTATATAAAGGAACTATACATGCTCTCTGCCAATCCCTAGGTACCTTCCCCTCTTTCATACATTTATTAAACAAAAATACCAACCACTCCAGCACTATATCCCCCCCTGCTTTTAACATTTCTGTCATGATCCCGTCAGTTCCAGCTGCTTTACCCCTTTCATTCAACGTAATGCCTCACGCACCTCCCCCACACTCGCATCCTGCTCTTCTTCACTCCTAAACGATGTTGTACCTCCCTGGCCAGTACATGAAATTACCGCCTCCCTTTTTTCATCGACATTTAAAAGTTCCTCAAAATATTCCCGCCATCTATCTGTTGCCCCTCTATAAACATGTACATCCTGAAGCCTACCCATCAACCTTTTATCCACCAATACATAATCCAACAAACTACTTTCCTTACGTGCTATATCATACCTTGTATATTTATTTATCCTCTTTTTCATAAAATATGTATTACTTATTACCAAACCTCTTTCTACACATAGCTCAATTAATGGTTCCCCATTTACATTTACCCCTGGCACCCCAAATTTACCTACTACTCCCTCCACAACATTTTTACCAACTTTAGCATTAAGATCTCCGACCACAATTACTCTCTCACTTGGTTCAAAACTCCCCACACACTCGCTCAACATTTCCCAAAATCTCTCTCTCTCCTCCACACTTCTCTCTTCGCCAGGTGCATAAACACTTACTATAACCCACTTTTCACATACAACCTTTATTTTACTCCACATAATCCCTGAATTTAGACATTTATATTCCTTCTTTACCTGCCATAACTGATTATTCAACATTATTGCCACTCCTTCTTTAGCTCTAACTCTATTTGAAACCCCTGACCTAATCCTATTTATTTCTCCCCACTGAAACTCTCCTACCCCCTTCAGCTTTGTCTCACTTAAAGCCAGGACATCCAGCTTCTTTTCATTCATAACATCTACAATCATCTCTTTCTTATCATTCGCACAACATCCACGCACATTCAAACATCCCACTTTGACGGTTTTCTTCTTTTTCTTTTTAGTAAGCTATACAGGAAAGGGGGTTACTAGCCCATTGTTCCCGGCATTTTAGTTGACTTTTATAACACGCATGGCTTACGGAGGAAAGATTCTTATTCCACTTCCCCATGGATATGAAAGGAAAAGCAATAAGAACAAGAACTATTAGGATAAAATCAAAGAAAACTGAGATGAGTGTGTATACATAAATGTGTACATGTTTGTGTAGCGTGACCTAAGTGTAAGTAGAAGTAGCAAGACGTACCTGAAATCTTGCATGTGTATGAGACAGAAAAAAGACACCAGCAATCCTACCATCATGTAAAACAGTTTCAGGTTTCTGTTTCACAGTCACCTGGCAGGATGGTAGTACCTCCCTGGGTGGTTGCTGTCTACCAACCTACTACTACTTAGCTATATCTAGGGCTAATAATTATACAAGTAACTTTTCAGTTGAAGTGTCAGGTTAATTAATTAAAGGGCTAGAAGAACATTCCTTTGTGACAGAACAAGATCTAATTAATTTTTATTTGATGGATGAAAAATTACACAGGGAACGCTCAAAGCATATGAAACATTAAAAATATTTGAAAAGATAACCAAGAAGAATGTGTCATAGCAATAAGCCTTTATCTAAAAGTCCTGTGGTTTCAACTTCAAGTACCCCAGATGTCCTCCCCATAACATCACAGATCCAATATGTGATAGTTAATTATGAAACAGACAGTAATTTTGACAGCCCTCAACTTCCAGACCTGAAGTTCCAGTAAAATTCTAAAATTTAATACATTGGGCATAATAGTACTGCAACATTCTATGTAAGTACAGTAATAAATAAACCTGCTTCATTTATGCTGATGATAAAATTAAGTTTCCAATTGGCCATAGTGGGCCAGAGGTATATTGTTGAAATTTTTTTATGTGACCTCTGCTGGTCTGGCAAAATAGTTATACCAGCTGGAAAATCAGTGTTGTACCTGTATTAAGTTATCACATCAATTAAATGCTGTTTTAAATCTGATGCCATTTTTCAGAAACTTAACTCTTGCATTAATCGAGGGTGTACTGTATTCTGTGTTTAACGATATTGGTTATGTAATTTTTTCTTATTTGGTAAAGATTCGTGGAAGCAAGACATAGGTAGAAACTTGGATTATATATTTATGCATACCATCTAGATTCGTAGAAAATAAATCTTGTACAAATGTTGGGTAGTAAATTTTTTAACTACTTACCACTTGTAGTGAGGAATGGTTGTAGTTTACCTTTGTTACAAAACCACTTATGTCTGATAGCTTACTGCCAAATGAAATGTTGAATAAGTCTTTTTCACAGTTTTAAGGTTTCTCTCCCCCTCCCCCTCTGATCACAGGTGGTCGAGAACAAGGTTAACACCTATGACAAGAATCTGCATGTGGATTTGGGAGGAGAGGAAGCTCAGGAACTACCTGCCTCCAGAGGAACCACTAAAATTCATTCAGTACCTCCACTTGTCTCCTTTCGTGATGTTTCTCTTCTCTCCTCATTAAACCCATTTCAGTAAGTATCTTTGTGTCTGTTGCTGATTAAGGGCTGACAAATAGTAGGAAACATAACTTGTTGAAGATGAGCTTGTACTCACAGTGTACTCTCATATGTATCATAAATTGTTAATAATGTATTAAGATAGCAGTAATAAGCATGAAGGTGCAAGTTTAACCAGCTTCAAAAATTTTGTATACAATCCTTCATTTTTCCATTAATAAAGGACCTCTGATGAACTACAGTGCAGCATTAATTACTATAATAAACTGATGAATTTAAATAATATTTCCTGGATGTAGAATGTCAGTAATGTGATTTTAACAAATCACAACTGTCTACAAATTAAAAGTTCAAACTTGAAAATGCTGCAGTTTTAACCCTTTCAGGGTCGGTGCCGTACTAGTACGTTTTACGAGCAGGGGTTGGTGCCATACTAGTACGCGTAAATTCTGGCGGCTTCAAATTAAGCAGGAAATGGCTGGTAGGCCTACATATGAAAGAATGGGTCTATGTGGTCAGTGTGCGCAGTATAAAAAAAATCCTGCACTGCATAATGAGAAAAAAAAAAACTGACCGTTTTTTTGTTTAAAACAGCGACTTTGCAGTCTATTTTCGTATGATATTTATTGATGTATTCTCGTTTTCTTGGTCTCATGTGATAGAATGGAAAATATATTACAGAAATAGAGATGATTTTGATTGGTTTGACAATGACAAGTACCTTGAAATTGAGCTCAATGTAGCAAAAATGTTCGATTTTCGCCGATATCAACTGGCGAGTCTAATATTCTTGCACAAGTGCGCTGATATTATTTATACCATTTTTACAATGATGCAGTTGTATACATAACAGTAAATCTTCTATTTTTTTGTGAGAATAAAAATTCAGAATGGAAAGCAAAAGTAATGTAAGAAGGGCCTGGAGACGTGACTAATGAACAGAGATGTTATTTTAGTGCCAGGAATGTCTGCCTTGTTTATTCTGGACCCTATTTTGAAATTGGCATCGTTTGAAATTTGTGTGAAATTGGCCAAATTGTCATTTTCTGACCACTATTTTGTGTAGTTGAAATTGGTAAATAGGCGGTTTCTTGAACTCAATCGATAGAAGAAATGGGAGTTCTAGCGAAATAGCTATGATTTTAGTGGACTGGAACATTGGAATTGGCCAAAAATAGGGCTCAAAGTGGGTGAAATCGCCGATGTGTAAACATCTTCGAGACCGATAACTTCGCGAGAGCATAATTCCGTAAGTTTTCATTCAAATTTCAAACTTTTGGTGTTATGATCGGAAAAAAAATTCTCTATCATTTGATAAGAAAACATTATTTTTTTTTTTTCCCAAAAAAATTTTGGACCCTGAGAACGTGTTTCCGAGAAGGCCTGTCGACCCCCAAAGGGTTAAAGTACTATTATAAAGTCTCCCCATCTACTGAACTGGCCATTCCATGTCTTGCTCTATGTTCTTCACTTCCGATGATCCTGCATAGACTCAAATGTCATTGCTCATCAAAAACTCAGTTAAGAGAGGAGCCTTATGACACTTTGGTCCATCTTGGACCATTGTCAAGTCACAACTGGAGCGAGAAAGGTAGAGAGCATGAAAAGTAAGAGAGCCTGTAAACAGTATGGTAGAGGACTGGGGAAAAAGTGGTGGTAGTAGTAGTACTGTGAATATTATGCAGAGAATTTTGAATAGGGAGATGAGAAGACAGTGTGAGGTTACCAAAAATATTCAGAGGGCTGAGGAGGGATTATTGAGGTGGTTTAAGGATTTAGAGAGGATGGAACAATAGGATGACTTAGAGGGTATATAAATCTGAGATGGAGGGAAGGAGGGGTAGGAGTTGTCCCAGGATGGGTTGAAAGGAGGGGTAAAGGAGGCTTTGAGTACTAGGGACTTGAATATCCAACAGGTGTGTATGACCACATTAGATCAGTGTGTGGTGGCAAATGGTTTTTATAACTCAAAATACTGTTGGAGTGTAAGTGAGGTAACATTTATGAAGGGTTTCAGGGTAAAGTGGTTAGCTGGACTGAGTCATTGAAGTGGGAAATAGTGCCTACACTCGTAAGGAGGGGTGATGAGGTTTTGCTTCAGAGGTTCATCTCAACTGGGATGTCAGCATGCTTCTGACAAGACAGCAATTGAATAAATAAATGTGAATGTATCTTTCTCTTTTTTTCTTTTTCTCTCTTCTATTTTTCTTTATTTTTTCTTGTTTGTTACTTACACAAGTTTTACAGGTTTAGGTTAAGAGTTCCTACTTTTATTTACAATACTTGCAACACACTTGTATAGAAAAAAATCTTCTTATACTCCTACTAAAGCCAATTAACATTTATCATATACACTCAATAATATTGTACATAATAATTTTTTTTTACTTCAACAGCCATCTCTCCTGCCAGGGCAGGGTGACCCTGAATGGCAGATCATTAATTCAATCACTGTCTTGCCAGAAGTGTGCTGACCTCATAAATCAAATTATCCTTTAACTGCAATATCATCACACCACCTTCACTGCAGGAGGTCTTCATGTGACTAAGACCCACTTCAGGAAACACTTGTCCTGACTCCTGACTATTCTTACCTAACCTAATCTAACTTCTCTTCCTACCTCCAGGACTCTAGTCTGGCTAGCTGCTTTCCATGAATCCCTTCAATAGGTACTTTGGTCACACTCCAACAGTACATCCATTGAAAACTATTTTATCTATTTTCAAACAAATTTATCAGTTAGTAAAATCACTTCATCATAATAACAAACTAATATTGTACTAATGAATTTATTTAGGTGTATGTTACCAAAGAAAATAAAGCATATGTATATAAAACCTACTAGATTTAAAAAAAATTGACATTGTAATAGTAAGCCTAATGAATATATTGAGCAACTAAAAAATTAATATAGTAACAAATAAACACTAATGAAAATATTATTTCAAGTATGATTATAATAACAATATATCAGACATGGCACGAAGCATACAATTTAGGAAGCCAGTTCTGAGATTGCACCATAGGGCCACTGATTTCTGGAACCATTAATAGATATTGGCAACTGATCTCCTTTGCAGGCGGAGTAGAGGTACCTGTAGAGCCTCATTACTGTGCGTAGATGGACCTCCACAGCCATGTGGTCATAGTAACAAAATATTAAAATCAAGCACCCCTCACACCCATCTTCCTCTAAATTCTGAACTATCGCCTTGCTCCTCTGATGGAACAATGGAATTAAAACTCTTGTCGCAACCAGAGGAGCAACACCGTGCACGCTACCAAACTGAAGGATCCAGGGGTGCTGTTAAAGACAGAGCAGGAATTGGTCATCCAACAGTTAAGGTAATTAAAAGATTTTCTTTCATACAAAATATTACACTGGATTAAAGTAATATATCTGTGTAGTTATTAGTGATATACAGTGGACCCTCACTATTCGAACACTCCAAAACTCACCCTTTTATGTAAGTTTATTATTGTAAGTGCTTTTATAAGTGTATTTTTGGGGGTCTGAAATGGACTAATCTAATTACATCATTCCTTATGGGAATAAATTCGTTTGGTAACAGCACTTGAACAGCATTCTGGAATGAGGGTGAGTTTTGGAGTGTTTGAATAGCGAGGGTCCACTGTAGTATATACGTAGCTCATAATGTGCACAGCATTTTAAACAGTAGTACTGGGTATATATAAATTTTGAAAAAATTGCAAATCATACTAATAAAGATGTATTAGAACATAAGCTTGAAATATCAGCAGTTGTTGTTGATTGTCATAATGTTGTGAAGATCTTCAATCTTTTACTTAAAATTTTATACTGCCTGCTACATGATTGTATAGGTATTGCACAGAGCCATATTAACACTTCACAACTTACATATAAACAACCAACAGCAATCAGAATTTTAGGTAATATAGTTTTTCTTTTGAATTTTAAGCCTATTTTTTTTTTAAATTACAGTGGACCCTCGGTTTTCGTTGAAAATTCTTTCCAGAATGCTGTTTGAGTGCCGTTACCAAACAAATTTGTTCCCATAAGGACAAATGTAAATTAGATTAGACATTTCAGACCCCCCAAAAGTACATTTACAAAAGCACTTACGAAAATACACTTACATAATTGTTCGAGTTTGGAGGTGCACGAAAACCGAGGGTCCACTGTACTTGCTAAATCACCGTATTGTAAGTGAAGAGCTGACTGGCACCTACATTGACCTGGGCTTGAGGTGCGAACGAGATGCTTTCGACACATTGTTCGACCATGCACCAGACAAACTGCAAGTTGTCAAGAGAGTAAGTTCAGCTGATTTAAGTGAAGATTTTAGGAAAGTAATCCTATTTTTCTTGCAAGTTCTTCACTTCACATACCATGGATTTTTACTTAAAATGAAGTTTCAGGAACATAACTATTGTTATACCTATTCTTCATTTATTCAGGCTTCCTACAATACATAAATATATATTCACCACTCACTATAAACTAAGTACGAAAATATTTTAAGGTAAGTAATGTGTATTGTATGTGCATTTTTTAGCCTAGCTCTATTGCTCACTTACTATATGATAGTGTAAACATGTTACCACCTATTATATGCATTTGAAAGTTAAAAAAAAAAAAACAATGTTTCACTTTACAGCAATTTTTGCTTCACAGCAGCAGCCCAGAACCTAACCTGCTGTATAAGCAGGGCCCACCTGTATTTGACCTGGAATGAGATACTGTATATAAACTTTTATTTCAGTTGGTTGGCTATAATAAAACTACAGTGGTGCAAGTGTTTGTTGGGTGTGATTCAGAGAAGATAGGACCACACATGTTCTACCAAGTTTGTCGAGTCAGCGGCAAAAACTCAACGCCATGTAAAGAACGGAGACTTGATGGCACTGCCTTGATTGAGGCTTCCCTCAACCCTGAAACAGACATGACCATGAGGTATGTTGCTTTGTTATTTTGGTTTGCTATATGTAGATATTTGAATCATAGTTTACAGTTAAACTCCAGATTCACAAGCTTTATACGTACTCCTAAATACCTGATATGGTAAGTCCTCACTTAATGTCATTGATAGGTTCTTGGAAATTGCGACTTTGAGCGAAATGACATATACATAATGGAACCAGTTTTACCATAGGCTAATTGATATAAACACCAGGGGTGCACGTTTAGCACTCACTGTAACGGGTTAAATCAAGGAATAAATGTTTGCAAATCGAAAATTGTAAAGAGCCTCTCCTACCACCACGCAGTTCAAAAATGAATATGCAAACTCCACACAGAGAGTGGCCCCGGCCGGGAATAAAAAAAATTTTCATCAGTATTATAATGAAGTGACATAAAGTTAAAACTTACTGTAATCTAAACTCTGTGAGTACAAACTTATTTTTATAATAAATTTTATTTCAGGTTTGTACTCATTCTGGTTTTATTGGACATTTCTCTTTAAATATCACTCTTACCTAGGTAATTTTGAGATTCATAAGAAAGAGTGAACATAGTGATTTGGGTGTGGGAAAGTAATTGAACACATTTTGAGGTCCTCTGGTTAGTTATCAATTTAAAGCTCATGCACCAACCCTGAAAAAAATAGCCACCACAATCTAATGTATTAATGGATTTTATTTAAATAGAAACATTAGATAATCAAATCTAATGAATTTGGGAGTTTGAATGTAGCATTAATTTGTCTTGTTCGTCTATCTGTTCCCTTTTTTTTTTATTCCATTTTGTCAGGTCATTTAAGTGATGCAAATTTTTTTTTTGTTTGGTAAATAGTAAATGCAAAGTTTTATCCTGCAATTTGTAGCATGTAATAGCATTATTATTTAGTGAAACCCCGCCGAGTCAAAGGCATCAGGGGTAGGAACTTTAATTTTCGTGTTACTGTACAAATAGTCCATGGCAGGGTGTGTACCCCCTTCCCCTCCCTATTTGTCTTGCGCATTTTCTCAGCTTGAGCATGTGCTTAATATACAGCAGGCATTACCTCTCTGGATCGCAATACTCGGATACTTGTACAGGAAATATAAACTTAGTTTTACTCTATACTTTCCTGCAAAGGATCTAATAACTTGGTAGTAAACTAAAGCATCAAAAGGGGTAACTCAGGGTCAAGATTAAAATTTTATATTGTGACAGTGCTGATCCTGTACTTGGTTGATTTTTTATTATTAATTTGTTAATTTTACATATATTTTTTTAACACAATGGCTGTCACCCACCGAGGCAGGGGGACTCGAGAAAGAAACACTTTCACCATCATTCAAACTGTCACAGTGATTATTTTTTTTAACACGGCTGTTTCCCTAATTATTTTACCTAATTATTTTAGAATTATTTTATCTAAATGATATTTACTAATACAGTAGACCCCCGGCTAACGAACACCCCGGAAATCGTACAATTATATAAGTATAATATTGTAAGTGCTTGTGGAAGTGTATTTTTGGGGGTCTGAAATAGACTAACCTACGTGACATTATTTCTTAAGGAAGTAAATTCGTTCGGTAATGGCACTTGAGCAGGCTTTTGGAATGAATTTTGTTCGTTAGCCGGAGGTCCACTGTACTGGTATTAAATATTTTCATTAGCTTTAGCTGTTAAAATCATAACATGGATGCCAAGGTGCTGAAGTGAATTAAAAGTATAATGGGTAGTAATAGAATGTTTAAATATTGTGATGGCAGGAAGTGCCTTATTCCCAAAAAGTTATGGGATAAGTATAAATGGTTCAATATTGTTCCAATCATCCAAAGGCTTGTTTCAGATACATACTATAAAAAAAGGAATTTGTTAGGAAATTTAGTTTAAAGGGTACTAGTAATAGGAAAACATTTCTAGATGTTGTAGTAAAAGGTAATTGAAAATACATAATTTGAAGTGAGGGGTTACTATTTTATGATTGTAAAATGGGAAATTGACCAAAATTGAAGTAGAAATTTCTGAAATGTCTAATAAAATTTTTGTTACAAATAGCTGTGATTGTGTAGGCATCTTAAAAGAGCGCAATGTGGATGTGGAACACAGGTTCAAGGCAGCAGTGTCACGAGGTCGCAAGAAGAGCACAAAGTGTCGACTAGTATTCCGCACATTTGTCACTCTTTCAGATGGGACCAAAGAGACCCTGCAAGTTGTCTCACAGCCCATTGCTTGTAGTAAGTAATCATCAGTACTTCATATTTCAGTTATTTTAAATGTACTTGTTGGTTTTTAGTTGTTATATAAGAGTCAACATACATTTAATATTAGTTAGCCAGATAAATTGTTCAATTGTTTAAAATATTTTTTATACTTAATGTATAATATGGTAATTGTCATTTTCACATAATATTCCTTAATACAGTACTGTACTGTACTTGCATACAGTCTCTTACGACTGGTACCTTTGCACTTAACAGGACTATTTGCCACCTTAGATTTTTCATTTATGTCTGCAAGGATGTTTACGTTTTACTAACAAAGTCATGAATTCAAAATGATTGTGTTCACTTTTCAATAGTTAGTCTCTGCTGGTTAAAGTGAATTCAGTGGAGTACGTAATTATATAATTGCTTGTGGCTGAGGAAAATCTAGTTATTGGAGTTCTCATATTTTCTTCCCTTTTTGGTAGTATGTTAATTTAGGTTATAGCATATGGGTTGAATTTAAAAAGTTTATACCCCTATTTGGTTTTGTTGCATATATATGTAATCTTGTTACCCCTTCTCCTGTATCAATTACTAAATGGAAAAAGAAGAAAAACTTCTGTTTCTTCATTTTTGGGTCACCCTGCCTCAGTGGGAGACAACCAGTGTGTTAAAAAATCTCTCTTCTTTCAACATGTCAGCCATCCCACACTGAGGCAAGGTGGCCCAAAAAGAAAGAAAGACACTTTCATCATCATTCAACATTTTCACCATCATTCACACACAATCACTGTCTTTGCAGAGGCGCCCAGATACGACAGTTTAGATGTCATATTTGTTTCTTACAAATATAAATTACTTGTTTTAAGGTTAATATGTTCTTCCAACAGCTCAGCCACCTGGGGTACCAGAAATCTGTCGCAAATCTTTGTCAAAATGCTCTGTGACGGGGGGAGAGGAAATGTTCATCTTCGGCAAAAACTTCCTAAAAGATACATTGGTCATCTTCCAACAAAATGGCACCAAGTCACAACCAATATGGGAGGAGAAAGTGTCACCAGACAAGGAGACTCTCCAGTCTGTACGTTTGATGTATTCTGTAATCTAATTCAATCTCAAAAATTGTAAAATAGGGAGTGCTAAATTTGGTTGATCTTAACATTTTAGTAATCACACCTATTACAACTATAAACTATTTACCCCTTAACTGTGGCATTCCCAGAAATTAAAATTCCTGTGTGCATTGGGCAAGATTTTTTGTTTTTATACAAATTGAAGGAGTACGTTTTTATAAATTGAATAAGACTAAAATGAGTGGAATCCAATAAGAATTTGAGATTTTTACGGTGTTGAAGTTAGCAAGAAAATGATCACTTGTCAGCACAACCAGCAGTATAAATGCTGCATGGAGGCAAAGAAGGAAATGTATGAGAGTATAGTGGTACTAGCACTCTTATATGGGTGTGAAGCATGGATTGTAAATGCTGCAACAAGAAGGAGGCTGGAGGCAGTGGAGATGTCATGTCTAAGGCCAATGTGTGGTATAAATACTATGCCAAGAACTCGTAGTGTGGAAATTAGGAGGTGTGGAATTATTAAAATTGTTATTCAGAGGGCTGAGGAGGGGTTGTTGAGGGGGTTTGGTCATTTAGAGAGGCTGGAGCAAAATAGGATAACTTGGCAGGTGTATAAATCTGTAGCGAAGGGGAGGAGGGGTAGGGGTCGTCCTAGGAAAGGATGGAGGGAGCTGATAAAAGAGGTTTGGTGTGCAAGGGGCTTGGATATACAGCAGGCATGTGTGCACATGTTAGGTAGGAGTGAATGAAGACAAATGGTTTTTGGGACTTTACGAGCTGTTGGAGTATGAGTGTTGCCAATTATGATTTTTTATTTTTATTTTTTAATGTTTAAACACTATTTCTCATAGATGTGTTGCAGTGTGTTTTAATACTTCAAACTTGGGGGGAAATGAAATCCCCAACATTGTTCCACTTATATACAATATAAATTAAAGCAAATATTTTTTTTTCCATTTTTAATGCTTTAGTCTACTAATAGTATGTACAAAATATTTTTTTTTTAAATTCTTGGATGCTGTGGACAAGTTTCAGATCAAGGGTCTGGACAGTGAAAGGGTTAAGCTGTGATGGTTAGTATGCGCCTAATTGTCCACATGATAGTGATTTGCTTTAGCAATACAGTGGACCCCCGAGTAACGTAAAAACTTCATTTCAGAAGCCATTACCGAACGAATTTACTCCCTTAAGGAATAATGTCACGTAGGTTAGTCTATTTCAGACCCCAAAAATACACTTCCACAAGCACTTACAATATTATACTTACATAATTGTATGATTTCCGGGGTGTTCGTTACTCGGGGGTCCACTGTACACACTTGGATATAGATGGTGTAGGTAGGTATTATCCTTGTCTATATAAATTAAAAATTTTATGCAGTATATGTTTAAAGACATTCTTTGTTGATATTAAGTCTGTTAATGTTCTCTTCTCGCTGCAGATTCACTTAATTGTGATGGTTCCCAAGTATTATGATCAATCAATAACAGAGGAGGTGACAGTGGATGTTATGGTGTCATCTGGTGGCAAAACTTCAGAATCTCACAGCCTGACATATGTGCCGCTAGTGATCAAGAAGGGTAAGTAGTGTGGCAGCTATGGTGGCTGTCATTGTGTCTTGCTTGAAATCATCCGTGCTGGCCCATTCAAGGGAAGGGAGAGGATCATCATCATGCTGATACATACCTTGAAAAGATTACCAGCAGATGTTTGAATGTTTTTGTGCAATAATAAAATAAAGCTCTTCATTTGTGTATTGCCCCTTGTAAACCCTTACCTGTCATTCCCCATTTTTTGTTTGGTATTCAACCCAATAGCTTGTCATAAATTTGTTAAAAATCCTTATTCTCCTTACTGAAGAGCAAAAACTTGAAGATTAATTATTATTATTATATGCATTATTTTAAGTACAATACAGTAAATATCAGATACCAGAAAAATGCCTTCTCTTTCCTTGATTACCTGCTTGATTTTAAAGTTTAACAAGTAATTGTATTTTTAACACCTTGCATTTTTGTGAGGAAATAAAGTTTAGAATTTGCTGTTAATGCTGCTTGTCAGAAGAGCATCAGGCAGGTAGACCAGCTTCATTAATCACCAGCACATGTTTAGTCTCATCTATTCTCCTCCAGAGCCTTGCCAAGGGAAACTTTTCTCAATTTGGGTTGGGAGGACTCAGGGCTCAACACTGCAACCTCATGTCACTAGAGAAGGCAGCAGGTGTTTATGGTCCTTTGGCGCCCAGTCTGTGCTCACTTGGGCGTCATAGTCCAGCTACACCCTCTTGTAAGGGCAGACTGCTAGTCCATAGTGCATCATTGTGCCAACTTGTGACAACTTTGATTCCAGTTCAACTTTAATTTCTGACATTCACTTTTTTTTTTTTTTTTAATCTGTGGACATGACTTGAAAGTTCACCAGCTGACCCCCTTTTATCATATTGAGACTTCTTGCTGAAATTGATTAGTTAGTACTTTTTCAAACTTAAAGCCAACCATCAACTGGCATCAAAGTTGTATAGTCTGCCCTTCCTTGGATACTGAGAGTGCTACATTATTGGCCGTGCTGCTGCTGGTGGAGGGTGGAGGCTCTGGAGGTGGGTAGTTGAGGCAGGGACGGGGCCACTAACATCCCCCTCTCATATCCTGGTGTGTATGCAGACCACATCAGGCTGCATCCTCACTAGATGGGGCTAACACATGCAGTCAGATTTCAATAAGCAGTATTAAGATTTTCAGTTACTTAGCAAGATTTTTAATTTATGTACCGGTAAATATCTTTCCTACTTTGAATAAGCATGTGTTGCCTATGATCTTGATCATGTGGGCTTTCTCAATCATTTCATGAGGGTGGTTGCCCTATTTTGTGGTTGGAGATCTGGGTTGTGCCATTATCAGGCTGGCCATCCCAGGTCTCCCTTGTACCATTCTCATGCCATTGCCACTGTGCATGTGCAAGATTTAGGAAGCCCGGGATGCTTAATGCATCCCACCAATAAACCCCCAAAATGCGGTGCCTCTCTGTTAGTTACATAGGTGTCGCCGATCACTCTCTTGTCTGAGATTGGCGTGGTGTGGCAGCGCACTCGTGGCAGCATCGCAGCCGTGGTCCCGTAAGTGCCAGGGACCTACCCAGCAGGTGGTGTCGCTCGCTTGCTGCTCTTTATCACCTTCACCCCTCACCAACCATATATCACTTCACCACACATCAGCCTGTCACTTACCCTTTGCAGCATAAGATATTCATTTGTAGTATTACACATACCATGCTTGGTCAAGACTCAAGTATATCTCACTTACATATGCTGCATTGAAAAATATTTCCTCTCCTTTATATTTACTTCACATTTCTTTGACACATAAGGTACTTTACCACATACATATCAAATTTGTATTTCATTTTCTCGACTCTGTCTGATTTTTGTCTCTTCCCGTTCAGCACATTTGAAAATAGTGAATATTAAGAAAACATTTTTTCTCCCTTTCATTTATGATGAAATAGTGAATATTTAGAAAACATTCTTTATTGACTTTCAATCTTTCATAAACAGTGTCAACAAGTATCTAAATAAAAATAAAAATCAGTGGTTCTTGCTCTATTAAGCTTCCTCTTTTATATTTACTTCCCTATGGCGAGTGCTTTAGGAGGCATTATATTGTTTGTACCTTTTGTCTTCTGTTATCACATTTACTCTGCAGATAACCTTCTACACTTACATTGTCATATTCTTATGAATGTCATTTTCTGTTAAGTGTACAATTTCTTACTCTTAATAGTTCACCTACTTTGTTGGGTTTAACTAGTTATTTTTATTATTGGCATTACTTATCTTTTTTGAGCAATGATAGCATTCCTCACTTATTTGTCACACATGCAGAATTTCTTGGTAGATACTTTTGTTGTTGAAAGGCTTTGCTACACAAGAAATAAGTTGAACAGCTTTGGAGATACAATAATGAGAGATTCTGCATGTGCTAGCCTGCTTTCTCTGCAGGAGATGAGTAGCTGGGGACAAGAGTAAATATTAATTTATTCAAAGATTATGTTTGCAAATTTCTTCTTAAAAAAAAAAAAAAGTCTTGAGTAACTGTGTAATATAAAACTTCAACATTTCTCAGTTATCTAAAATAATCTAAATCATTTACTGTGTGTCCTATTCAATCCTTAACATGGTCAGACAAATTTTTTAACAATGGTAGTTCAAACATATGTGAGGATGTAAATGCAACTTCACAGCTTTATGCTGTTTTGTGGGGAAATGGAATGAGTTGTTCAAAGGAAATTCAGGAGAGTATCTAAAATGGCATGAAAATTCATGAAAATTCTTAGGCATTAAGTTTAATGAACATTCTTATATAACCATTTTCCCATACTCCAAAAGCACCAATGCATTTTGTGGGCTTGGCCACTATGACTGGCTGGCTCATGCAAGTATGTACACATATGTACACATGTGCACATGCACATATACACACATGCACATACACATGCATACATGTATGAGCTTTGAGGAAAGGCTAAAGGAATTGAATGTAATGACCCTGGAGGACAGAACGACCAGGGGAGGCATCAATTTCGGTGGTTGGGAAGTGGAGTGTGCTCAACAAAGAAGTTGTGGAGGCAGACTCCATACATATGTAGACTTAAGAATAGGCATGATAGGACCCCTAGGCTACAATAGTGAATCTGACAAGTGGCAAATTGAGAGGCAGGGCCAGGAGCTAAGACTCTACCCCTGCAACCACATATAGGTGTGTTCATCTGGAGAAAATTGAGGAGAGTGATGAAACATTTGTAGAGAAATGGTTTCATGAATAATTACCAGCATGGTTTCAGAGATGGCAAATCTTGTCTTAACAGACTGTTGGAGGTCTGACTAAGTAACAGACATGTGAGAGGAGAGTGGGATATGTGGTTGGGTACCTCACAAGACTAAGGTAAAAACTGGAGGTACAGGCAGGAATAACAGGAAATGTACTCTGGTGGATCAGAGTACCTTAGGGTAAGGAAACTGATTATCAGCAAAATGACAGAATGGAGAAGGGTAACAAGCTAGGTTTCACAAAGATTGGTGTTAGTGTACTGGTACAGTTTCATGTTTATATGAATGACAGTTCAGATGGGGTTGTATCAGATGAATCCCTGTTTTCTGATGTAAAACTAACGATGAGAATGAAAACGGGGGGAAAAAAAGAGAGGCTTCAAAAGGATCTGGACAAATTCCATAATTGGTTGGATACGTGGTCACTTGAATTTAACCCCAGCAGATGCAAAGTTACAAAGACTGGGGTAGGGGCAAAAAGACAGGACAGGGGCTACAGATTTTATACTTAGAAATACCTAGGGGTGAGCAGTGTTTAGTATATCCCCAGAAGTTCACATCAGCTGAATAACCTGAAGCCAATGATTCTCTGACAGATCTTAAGAGAATGCTTCAGGAATCTTGAAAGTCATTTGAGGCCCATCTTGTAGTAGGCAACACCAGTATGGAATCCACATGTGAGGAAGCATATTAACCCTTTCAGTGTCGGTCCCGTTGTGTCATGGCCTTGAAGCCAGTGTTGGTCCTATAGTATGACGCTATGAGCTCAGCTCACTCAGATAAGCTGGGAGCCATAAATTTGGGCCTAGATATGAAAGAATAGGTCTGTGCAGTAAATGTGCACCATATAAGAAAAAATCTTGCAGCATGCAGTGCATAATGAGAAACAAAAACTGCAACCATGTTTTTGGTTTAAAACAGCAAATTTGCGGTGTATTTTTGTATGTTTTTTATGGTTATTTGCTTGGTTTCTTGGTATCATTTGATAGAATGGAAGATATATTACAGAAATAGAGATAATTTTGATTAGTTTCAAGACTGAAAGTAGCTTTCCCAACTCGAACAATTATGTAAGTACGTATTATTGTAAGTGTATTTTTGGGGGTCTGAAACAGACTAATCTAATTTACATTATTCCTTATGGGAAAAAATTCGTTCGGTAACAGCACTTGAACAGCCTTCTGGAACGAATTATGTCCGAAACTCTGGGTACCACTATAGTGGAAATGTATGATTTTTGCCGATATTCCAAAGCACACACAAAACATCACTTGTCCAGTACACGTCCAACTGGCCAGTCTAATTTGCATTTAGGAATGCACTGACATTATTTATACAATTAATATTACAATAATGCAGTAGTCTGCATAAAAGTAAATTTTCTTTTTTTGTGTTAATAAAAATTCAAAATGAAAATGAAGTGTAATATAAGAGGGGCCGGGAGACATGACTAAGGAACAGAGGAAATGTTTCTTTTAGTGCCAGGAATGTCTACATTGTTTAGTCTGGACCCTGTTTTTAAATTGGCAATTGTTGAATTTGGTGTGAAATTGGCTAAATTTCCAATTTCTGATCACTTTATTGCGTAATTGAAATAGGTAAATGGGTGGTTTCTGTACTCATTCAATAGAATAGAAGGAATACTAGCAAAATAGCTCTGAGTTTGGTCGACTAGAACAATGGAATTGGCCAAAAATAGATTGTAAAGTGGGCAAAATCGCTGATACGTAAATATCACTGAGATCGCTAACTTTGCGAGAGCATAATTCTGTAAGTTTTCCATCAAATTTCTTTTTTTTTATTTCATTACCTTCGGAAAAAGATTCTCTGTCATTTCATAAGATTAATTTTTTTTTTTTTAATTCTTCAATCCTGGGAGCAAGTGTGTGAGCAGGGGTAGCATCACTGAAAGGGTTAAACTGGAGAAAGTGCAGTGAGGCTTGTTCCAGAGCTAAGGGGGTATGAGCTACAAGAATAGGCTAACAGAATTGAATTATCAACATTGGACGACGGAAGACCTAGGGGAGATGTGATAATAACATACAAAATACTCCGGGGAATTGATAGGATAGACAGGGACAGGCTGAAAGACGAGAAGCAAGTATACTTGGAGGCACAGATGGAAGTTAAAGGCACAGATGAGTCACAAGGATGTCAGGAGGTACAGAATTTCTTCAGTCTGAGTGATTAGGAAGTGGAATTATCGCACTGGTGGAGGTATGCTCCATGCATAGTTTTAATAACATATACGATAGGGCCCATGAGGCTAGGTGGGAGTTAGGTTAGATAAGATTTGTCAGGAAACAGAACACGTGTTTCCTGGCTCAGGTCTTAGTCATATGATGACCTGCAGCTTGAGCTTTTGGTCATCTGACTGAAGCCTTCCACTGGCTTACCAGTCCACCCCTTTAAAAATTTTGGTTATGAGCATAACCATTAAGTATCAAATAATTCTGTAGGAGGTAGTGAATGTGGCAAGCCACATTCACTCAACCAATGCAAGTACAAGTAGGCAAGTATGCTCTTGCCCCTTGAGCTAGAAGGGAGTGAATCTGGCAAATGAGAAGTTGAGAGCCAGGGACAGGAGCTGAGTCTTGACCCCTGTAACTATAAATATTGTAGGTGAGTACACATACATATACACATACACTCGCCTTTAATTGTACATTCACTACGCTGACAGCCACCATTTGTTGACAAGTTTGCCTAAGTAGTGGGAAATAATGTGTGGTGGTAGATGATCTCTCTTATGCTTCTTCCAGTGTACTGTATATATCTTTTTTCTCTTTTCCCTTCTCTTTCTCCCCTTTGCTCTATCTTCCTCTTATCTCTCATCCCTTGTCTCCTTTCCTTCTCCCCTTCCTCTTTTTCCTCAGTATGGTAATAAAAGTAAGAACAGTTATAGAATTAATTCCAAGCTCTGCTTCCTCTTTTCTAATTTAAATTTCAAGCACATTTTAGTACAGCATGGAAATTTTCTTCCAGTTTTGGCAGGGAGAGAGCCTTTTCCTATATAACCATGATCTCTTGTGTCTGGGTGCTCCTTGACTTACAATGGGGTTATGTTACAATGAACCCATCGTAAGTTGAAAATATCTTAAGTCGAATATATGATAAATAAATAAGTAAATAAATAGCTACTGTCACTGAATAAGTAAATAAACAAATACTGTAATTACTGTAACTAATTAAATACCGGTATTGAAAAGTAAATAAATGAGTGAAAGTTTATTGTATCAATAAATGTACAGTACCAAATGTGCATCACTGTCGCTCCATCATAAAGTTGAAATATCATGAGTCAAACCATCGTAAAGCAAGGAGCATCTGTAGATGGAAATATTGATAGCTGCACTGCAGTTTAGGCCTCTACAAATAGTTTTGATAAAGACCATAATATCTTGCCAGTTCTTTCCATGTGCTATCCTAATTTCTTGTCTAAATATGATTAGCAGTGGCTTGATAATATGTATAATTTTCCTCTGTAGATCACCTTAATATAGACAACAAGGCCCTTTGTTATTACTTTCTCATATATGCTCTTTCACCATTTCACCTTCATTCTCTTTCTCTTCCCTTTCTCATAGTGTAAATATTTATCCTACTAAAATTGGACATTTTTCATTGGAGCTTGGTAATCCTCTTTGCCCACTTTTTTATGCCAGCCATATTGCTGAAGAGAGTAGAGACCAAGGAGAGCAATTTCTGTTATTCTATCTTAACCTTTTCATTTTAGACAGAATCAATTGCTACTGCAAACAGTAGTTTACTCCTTTTCTGTAGCTAACCTTGATATGGACAATAAGGTCTTCTGCTCTATCTTTCAGGTACTTCCCCTTTCTTTTTTTTTACTTCTCTCCCCCCCCCCCCCCATTTTTCCACTATTTGCCTCTGTTCTCCTATTTATTTTCTATTCTCTCCATGACTATTTCCCTTCTCCTTTTTCTTCCCTTCATCCCTTCTCCTTGATCACACACAGCCTCCTATTTGTCCATAGATTTTTTACTTTTACACTTTTGCTGGTTTATATATACTGTACTCACTTTGTCTTCACTTTTTTTATATATCTTTTATGCTTTTTTGTTTGTCTTCCATCTTTTATCTTACAGAAGACAGAAAGCAAATTGGGTTGGAGAAGGAAAATAGAAGGCAGACCTTTGTGGCAAATGCAGGTATATTAGTAACCAAAGAGGAAATTTGTGAGAATGTTATCAGGGTTGATGTGAAACATTAAAATTCTGAACGTAGGGACATGACAGGTCTATTCCAGGGCTGATGGATAAGTGATTGAACATCCTTGCCTTGCCAAGTTCCCAGAAATTGGTAGAGGGGTTAGTTTTTGGCCAGAAACATTTTCCCGAAAGCTTTATCTGATCCAGAGTCAGTGAGGCAAATGCAGGATCTTATTATTTTCAAGTGGCTAAAATTTGATTCCTGTAAGACAGTCTCATGAATGTTCTGAGGAGCCTGAATATACGTTTTTTGTTGTAGGTAAACGAATATTCATTAGTCCTGCACAAAAAAAATTCAAAATTATTATTATACAGGCTTTATTAACTCATAATCCTTAAAGCTATTTGTGTATTAACCATTTTGTGAGTAGAAAATGAGCTTGAGT
Organism: Cherax destructor; assembly: GCA_009830355.1. Classification (NCBI taxonomy): domain Eukaryota; kingdom Metazoa; phylum Arthropoda; class Malacostraca; order Decapoda; family Parastacidae; genus Cherax; species Cherax destructor. The sequence continues at coordinate 106,080 of WNWK01004925.1, forward strand.
AAGACAACTTTGGATTTTATGCCTTAATGCTTCAAGTTAATTTATATATTTAGAGCACTCTGCAGTAATGGTGAAATGCATGTTTAGGTAACTGAGATGGGGAAAATAAATTACCAGTGATGTAACATTCTTTAGATTATAAACACTAATCTTTTGTCTTTAATAAAGGTTTCAGTAGCAAGAACTCTCATTTCATAATCTACCCATTTTTCATACTGATGTGAATGGAAAACGTCATTGTGTTGCCTTGATTCCACAAAATATAATAATGTTATAGTTTACTCCTTCCTTAAGAAATTATTACCCACATTGCTTTTAACAAATGACTAATAAAAATCCACTACCTTGGTAATAGCTGAGGGGCAGTACTTCCTAGTACAGTATTAGGCATTAAGGCTTTTTGACCCTCTTCCTTAAAGTATAAAGGGAATTACAACTAGCACACTGTCTTAAAGGGAGAATTTTAAAAGTTCTTGTAAGCTTCTGATCAGTGAGGTTGTGATGCCTATGTTGCAAGTCCCAAGGTTTGAGTGACCAGGCCATCAAGGCTCTTAGTGAACCTTGATTATAATGATATCCAGAACCCTGGCCAAGTAGATACCAGGTAGGTAGGTAGTTAGTTATGATAGGGCAGCAGTTTTATTCCAGAGGTTAAACAGTAATTTTTTCTCTTTAGATCACTTGATGTTAGTGTGGTGACTTAAAACTTAACACAGGTATATTTAGAATACCAAAGAAATATACTGTATCTAGTTAGGAATTTAGTGTAGCTATAGACAAAAGATGTATTTCTGATTAGGAATTTAAAGCTGATAAGAGAGAGGATTGCCATATACCTTTTACTCTTGCCACACCTTCCATTCATTACTCATTCATGGTGCATATTGCATTTTTTTTCTGGGTATATCTGTTACATTACTCGTTTATTTTTATTTATATTAATTTTTTCGCAAGTTATCGAACACAAGGTACTGTATTGGGTAACTGTGGTGCAGTATGTGATGATTAAATAGTATTAATGGGTTTATTGATGTGGCTGTCAGTGTTAGTACACAAGTCACATGTACATCATTCATAGTCATCACTCATAGTCACACTTGTTTTCTTCAGCTTAGATAAGTTATAGCTTATCACTATATAAAGGGTTATTTTGTTTTCTGAAAGAAAGTATTATGTCTTTTTAAGTCTTGCAAGAAAATTCCTCCTTATTGGATTGGCTTCATATTTGGTTTTATGAAGCATTTGCAAGATGTTTATTTCCCTTGCCTTTTGAGTGGCATGCACATACAAGCATGTTAAGATGAATCTTTGACATAATTGTTTAAGAAGCCATGATGAATTAGTGATTCTCTTACAGCAGGTTGCTGAAGAGTTGTGGCTTATGGTGCAACATTTACCATCACTGCCACCAGTATTGTGCTAGAGGCAAGTGTCAAGTGTAAAAGGTTGGTATTGAGGGAGTGAATGATAGCTGAATGTCAGTTGAAAGATAGAATGATTGTTTTGCTATTCAGTAGGGTAATTTTGCCTTTATTTTTCTTAAATGTTTACAGGTGCTGGAAGTGGAGCTTAACCTTCATTTGTTATCTTTACTCCATGCCCGAGCAACGTACATGATGGCATCCTCGCTACTCACTTAATATAATTGAAGCATCCAGTCAGTCAAATAAATATATTTAGCAAGAGCACAGCAGGATAAAATTTTAATGCTGAAATTAGATGTTTGTATCAGTTACTTAGCCACTTCCAATAGCCTTGATAGAGAATGGGGCACCATGGTACAGTAATATTCACCCCCCTACCCTCCCCCAAAAAAAAAAGTGTGGATTCACATCCATGACCAGGCAGAGTTGAACAACATTGACTATGGTGTGTTCAGAGCTCATCACTCATCTCGTGAAGGCCCCAGACTAAGTTAAACCCTTATTGGGAGTAGCTACATTGCTAATAGTTAAGATGGCTTAAATGATATTAGCTTCTTTAAAATTTTCAATTAATGAGAAGTTATTGCATTATTTATGATGTAATCTTAATTTAATAATCACAAATTTGTATCAGATATTGCTTCAATGAGGTGCCTTTTGTGTCCGGTGGCTGGGTATGTGATACCTTGTTTTGCAGGGTGACTAATCGGACATGTTTCTCAAACAGAACTGCCACTTGCTAATAAACAAGAAAAACGTTTGCCAAAAGGAGTTTCACCCTGTAAGTACTCTTCCTTTTGTTAATTCTGATCTCTCATTCTAAGATGACACATGACCAATATTTCATTTCTTTTCCTTAAACTTTCTAATCATCTGTTTCTCATGTTTTATCACATACATAGTACTGCTCACATAAATACACGTAATAAAGTTTTACATAGAAGACTGCTCATATCTTGCATGTGGAGTGTAATGTCATAAAAATTAATAAGTAACTACCAGTTTCTTTGGATTGGGATTTATAAGTACAGTATACTTTAATGTACTTAGAACTCTTTTTTTACTGCAGTATATGCCATATATTCTTTAATATTTTTATCACAGGTTGTTCCAAGAAAGGTAAACATTCACCATCATTCATTTAATAGCTGTCTTGGCAGAAATACAGACATTGCAATTCAAATGACCCTCAGAACTGTATTATCCTCACCCCTTCTTATGTGTTCCATTTCCATTTTGCCCTTTACTTCCTCGATCTCTTTCTGCCTCCTTTTTTCTTCCTTTCTCCTTCAATTTGTGCCCTCTTTCATATGAGTAATTATGAGTGGTAGACCAGTTAATTCTCAGCAGATAGCCTCATTATGGTATACAGTGGAACCTCAGTTTTCGTATGCCCTAGTTTGTATGTAAAACTATAGTTATTCTCTATAAAATGTATTTTTTGTTAATATTCTTGGGTGTCTGGAACGGATTAATTGGATTTACATTATTTCTTATGGGAAATATTAACAAAAAATACATTTTATAGAGAATAACTATAGTTTTACATTCAAACTAGGGCATACGAAAACCGAGGTTCCACTGTATATATTAAGGACTAGCTAATCTACCTTCCTCTTCTTGCATTTAGACAGTTAAGGCTAATCTTGTGTTCTCCAGTCCTTCCTACTTTCTTTCTTTCCCCTCTTTCCTCTCATCAACCTCATTTGTGTGTGTTTTGCAAGACTAAGGACGAGAGTCCCTGTATCTTCTTAGGTTCTTGGTGTTAATCAACCTTCATTTATTTCAAACATTGGCACAAACCATTGTTTTATCATTGAATTTTATAGGTGTATACCTCATCACCAAACACTCACATTTAGGACAGAAATCTTATTACGACTTTTTGGTCTGTCCTGAAAAGTTGTAGTCACCAAAATATCATGAGGTTCCTCTTCTATGGGCAGATTTTTAGAGAATTATCCAGGCCATGGTACTGACATTTTATTCTTTAGGTATACACTTTGTTTAATAAGTAAAATATTTACATTAGGTACAGGGTAGCCTTCTTTTTTTCAGTCATAGTTTTTAAAAATATTTCTCATACCTTTTGTAGGTGCCTTGCAATTGAATCGTCATTACGCAGAAACAGGGACACTACTAGGGCACCTACCAGAGGTCACAGCTTCATCTGCCACCCCTACCACCAGTACCACCACTCCAGGTATTTGGTATTCAAATTGTGCCTGTAGCTTTGTCTAGTACACTGGTCAGCATTTTATTCCAGGGTAATAAGTGCAGAATATCCAGAAACTATGACTGTCTGTTACCTCTAATGATTGTTACTCAACGTTAAGGGTTAAGATACTGTGTCCAAAGTATCTTTCTTTTGCATTGTTATATATAACTACAAAATTATATAAAATATTTGAACTTTGGATGAAGTGGTGAACCTATAGTGCCTCAACAAAATATATATATATATATATATATAGATAAAAGGTAGATAAAAGACTGTTGAGTAGACTTCAGGATGTACATGTTTATAGAGGGGCCACAGATATATCAGATCACTTTTTAGTTATAGCTACAGTGGGAGTAAAAGGTAGATGGGATACAAGGAAAATAGAATCAGTAAGTAAGAGAGAGGTGAAGGTTTATAAACTAAAAGAGGAGGCAGTTAGGGTAAGATATAAACAACTATTGGAGGATAGATGGGCTAGTGAGAGTGTAGGCAATGGGGTCGAAAATGTATGGGGTAGATTTAAAAATGTAGTGTTAGAGTGTTCAGCAGAAGTTTGTGGTTACAGGCGAGTTGGTGCGGGAGGGAAGAGGAGCGATTGGTGGAATGATGATGTAAAGAGAGTAGTAAGGGAAAAAGTTAGCATATGAGAGGTTTTTACAAAGTAGAAGTGATGCAAGGAGGGAAGAGTATATGTAGAGAAAAAGAGAGGTTAAAGAGTGGTGAAGCAATGTAAAAGAGAGCAGATGAGAGAGTGGGTGAGATGTTATCAGCAAATTTTGTTGAAAATAAGAAAAAGTTTTGGAATGAGATTAATAAGTTGAGGAAGCCTAGAGAACAAATGGATTTGACAGTTAAAAATAGGAGAGGAGAGTTATTAAATGGAGAGTTAGAGGTATCGGGAAGATGGAGAGAATATTTTGAGGAGTTGTTAAATGTTGATGAAGACAGGGAAGCTGTGATTTCGTGTGTAGGGCAAGGAGGAATAACATCTTGTAGGAGTGTGGAAGAGCCAGTTGTGGGTGTGGGGAAGTTCGTGAGGCAGTGGGTAGAATGAAAGGGGGTAAGGCAGCTGGGATTGATGGGATAAAGATAGAAATGTTAAAAGCAGGTGGGGATATAGTTTTGGAGTGGTTGGTGCTATTATTTAATAAATGTATGGAAGAGGGTAAGGTACCTAGGGATTGGCAGAGAGCGTGTATTGTTCCTTTGTATAAAGGCAAAGGGGACAAAAGAGAGTGCAAAAATTATAGGGGAATAAGTCTGTTGAGTGTACCTGGTAAAGTGTATGGTAGAGTTATTATTGAAAGAATCAAGAGTAAGACAGAAAGCAGGATAGCAGATGAACAAGGGGGCTTTAGGAAAGGTAGGGGTGTGTAGACCAAGTGTTTACAGTGAAACATATAGGTGAACAGTATTTGGATAAGGGTAAAGATGTTTTTGTGGCATTTATGGATTTGGAAAAGGCGTATGATAGGGTAGATAGGGGGGCAATGTTGCAGATGTTGCAGGTGTATGGAATAGGAGGAAGGTTACTGAAAGCAGTGAAGAGTTTTTATGAGGATAGTGAGGCTCAGGTTAGAGTGTGTAGGAGGGAGGGGACTATTTCCCAGTAAAAGTGGGCCTTAGACAAGGATGTGTGATGTCACCGTGGTTGTTCAATATATTTATAGATGGGGTTGTAAGAGAAGTGAATGCGAGGGTCTTGGCAAGAGGTGTTGGGCTAAAAGATAAAGAAGCAAATACAAAGTGGGAGTTGTCACAGTTGCTTTTTGCTGATGACACTGTGCTTTGGGAGATTCTGAAGAGAAGTTGCAGAGGTTGGTGGATGAATTTGGTAGGGTGTGTAAAAGAAGAAAATTGAAAGTGAATATAGGAAAGAGTAAGGTGATGAGGATAACAAAAAGAATAGGTGACGAAAGATTGGATATCAGATTGGAGGAGAGAGTATGGAGGAGGTGAATGTGTTCAGATATTTGGGAGTGGACATGTCGGCGGATGGGTCTATGAAGGATGAGGTGAATCATAGAATTGATGAGGGAAAAAGGGTGAGTGGAGCACTGCGGAGTCTGTGGAGACAAAGAACCTTGTCCATGGAAGTAAAGAAGGGAATGTATGAGAGTATAGTTATACCAACGCTCTTATATGGGTGTGAAGCATGGGTGATGAATGTTGCAACGAGGAGAAGGCTGGAGGCAGTGGAGATGTCATGTCTGAGGTCAATGTGTGGTGTGAATATAATGCAGAGAATTCGGAGTTTGGAAATTAGGAGGAGGTGCGGGATTACCAAAACGATTGTCCAGAGAGCTGAGGAGGGTTGTTGAGGTGGTTTGGACATGTAGAGAGAATGGAACGAGACAGAGTGACTTCGAGAGTGTATAAATCTGTAGTGGAGGGAAGGCGGGGTAGGGGTCGGCCTAGGAAAGGTTGGAGGGAGGGGGTAAAGGAAGTTTTGTGTGCGAGGGGCTTGGACTTCCAGCAAGCATGTGTGAGCGTATTTGATAGGAGTGAATGGAGGCATATGGTTTTTAATACTTGACGTGCTGTTGGAGTGTGAGCAAAGTAACATTTATGAAGGGATTCAGGGAAACCGGCAGGCCGGACTTGAGTTCTGGAGATGGGAAGTACAGTGCCGGCACTCTGAAGGAGGGGTGTTAATGTTGCAGTTTTATAACTGTAGTGTAAAGCACCCCTCTGGCAAGACAGTGATGGAGTGAATGATGATGAAAGTTTTTTTTCGGGCCACCCTGCCTTGGTGGGAATCGGCCGATGTGTTAAAAAAAAAAAAATATATATATAGGTTGGTAGACAGCAACTGCCCAGGGAGATACTACCGTCCTGCCAAGTGAGTGTAAAACGAAAGCCTGTAATTGTTTTACATGATGGTAGGATTGCTGGTGTCTTTTTTTCTGTCTCATAAACATGCAAGATTTCAGGTACATCTTGCTACTTCTACTTACACTTAGGTCACACTACACATTCATGTACAAGCATATATATACACACCCCTCTGGGTTTTCTTCTATTTTCTTACTAGTTCTTGTTCTTATTTCCTCTTATCTCCATGGGGAAGTGGAACAGAATTCTTCCTCCGTAAGCCATGCGTGTCGTAAGAGTCGATTAAAATGCCAGGAGCAAGGGACTAGTAACCCCTTCTCCTGTATACATTACTAAAGTTGAAAAGAGAATCTTTTGTTTTCTTTTTGGGCCACCCTGCCTCGGTGGGAAATAGCCGATTTGTTGAAAGAAAGAAAGAAGGTCCAGCCATTTAGGTATGGAAAAAATGAAGAGCTCAAAACGAATACTGTATACAAAACTCAAGCGGATCATCACATAAAGCTAGAGGAATTTGTGCATGACCTGGGAGTAATTATGTCAGATGATGACTTCTTTCAAAAGCACAATAAGGCAGATATTGCTACAACTAGGAAAATGACAGGGTGGAGAATGAGAACTTTCAAAAGAAGGGAAATTGTGCTAATGGTGACATTATTCCAATTGCTTGTGCCCCCTCTTTTTGAGTATATTGTTTAGTGTCAATGGCTCCATTCAAGGCAGGGAAAATATCAGAGGTGGAACAGATAGACATAATTAATGGTCCACATAGAGCCAATGAAGTATTTAAATTACTGGGGACATCTTAGTCCTAAATATGTACTTGCTGGAATGGAGGAGAAAGAGATGAGTGGTAATATATATGTGGAAGGTACTTGAGGGCCCAGCCCCAATTCTGCACACTTCCATAACATAGAGGAGTTAGAATATGGTAGGAAATGTAAGATAAACCCAGTAAAGGTCAGGAGTGCCTTGGGCAAAACAAGAGAACATTGTATTAATATTGATGGTCTCAGATTGTTCGACATCTTACCAGAAGATATCAGAAATACTGCTGGGACTTCATGGCAGTGGGTTCTGCCCCCACTGTTGCCAGAAAGTGCTTCACGGCCTTCAACTTGGCACCAGAGTAATTCAGCAATTACTGGATGTATTTTATTTATTTTGATCTTATTTCCTATAGAAAAACATCTTCTACAATTTCATATTTTTTTAATTGTGATGCAGTGCTTTGAATTTCAATGCCATAGACAGTTTGAGGGATAATATATGTGCTTCCTCAGTGGGATACAGCCGGTTTGTTGGAAAAAAAATGTATTCATTCTCTTGAACTTGGAGCACATGTAGGATCCAGTTTAGTTAGGAAGTATAATGCTGATTGATAAACCCTATTACAAAAGTTAACTGAATATTTAACATTAATGAAATTTTGTACATTGCAGTATTTACGTCTACAGCAGCGGCAGCACAACTACTAGAATCTCCTATGTCAAATTCAACACTCAAAAAGAGAGCTTCCATCCGTGCACCACGCTCTGCATTACGTTCATCCAAGACATTGCTACCTAGCCAGTCCACTACATCATCATGGTCAAGGATGAGTGATGCATCAGCTTTGTCAGTGAGTGATGCTCGTAATGAGGGCACAGGAAAGAGACAAGAGAAACAAGGAAATGCTCAAGGCATACAAGGCACAGTGAGTCTTGAGAGTTTGGTAGAAATACTGAAAGTAATTCAGAAATTCCCAGCTGGCTCCAATATACATACGTCAGTTTTGCAGTTAGCAGAAGAATTGGTTAAATCCATGAAAAAGAACATTTCCTCACCATGTAAAATAGAAATAGGAGGAGGACTGATGGATAAGCAAGATGTGGTTCAACCTATGTTTTCTGAGAGAGTGGTCAGTAATATTCCAGCTTCGAATATACCATCTGGGTCTTATAATAACAAGACTCAAGAATTGGTTCCTCATACTATTTCTTTACACTCTCAAACTCAGCCCCACGAAACATTCACAGATGGTAACCACTCCAACAATGTGGTTTTGCCTGCAGCTACAACAGTCAGTTTATTTCCATTTACATTTGTATCTGCAATGCCCTCTACAGTATCTGCTGGATCTAGAGTAGCACGAGTAGCCCCAGTGGTACCAATTGCTCCAACAACTACAGTTTCATCTTCAGAATTAACTCGTACAGTCAGTGTGTGTGTTGATCCTTCAGATATCTTGGAGGGACCATCATTGAAGAAACATTGTGGTAATGTACTCCCCATGGACTACCAGTTATTAAGGAGTAACCACTTTGGGTCAGAACCAGTTCTGTCTAGCAGCATTTCTGACACCATTGTGACACAAACCCCTGTCAGTACTTCCTTTAACACTGTTGCACCTATGCTGCCACCAAAGGTTGTCAGTAACCAGCATAGTTCTGATCATACTCTAAGTCCTACATCTGCTGTGGATACTCAAAGTTGTAGACTTGATATTTCTACATCAAGGATTATTAATTCCCAGCACTTAACTGAAACCTCAGTTGATGATCCTGTATACCAGCCAATTAGTCAATCAGTAATGCATAACATTGGGCAAGAGACAACCCATGTGGCACAGTCCCTAAAGACCAACCAGCCAGTTACACAAACGGTACCCCACACAAGCCTGGTCACAACACATCAAACAAGCCAAACTATCAGTCATACATCAACTCAAGGTAATATTATTGATCAGCACACTAATCAGCAAACTATGACTGTTCAGTCGACCCTACCAGCAACTGACTCAGATCCATTGCTCTCTCAGTCGGCAGGACTTTGTCCTTTACTGGCAAATGTTGCAGTGACTACTACAAGTCAAGCCATTTTGCCTTCAACATCAATGACGACATCAGCCTTGACCCGTTCTGACCCACTTTTGTCTCAGTCTAGCCCAGTTGCTCCCATACACATAGAAGCTAACACATCAGCTTCCATTGCCAGAAATGAGCCAGGAAATGCTAGGTCTAGAGGAGATCCACTTATGGCACCCAACCCTACAGTCTCTCAAGTTTCCATGCAAAATGAAGTGACTTCCGCTATCAACCTCTCTGAGACAGAGCTTCTGAATTACTTTGATCCAAATTGTTTTGATAATGGTAAGTGTTCACATACAACTAGATTGCAGACTTATTTTGTTTTTTCACCCTTGTTTCCAGATGCTGTACAACCCTTATAGGTTTAGTGCTGAAATTGATTATTATGCATAATAATAATTTGATATCCTTACACTGCCTTTTCATGACTCACGAAATCGTAATGACACGATTGCAAATGAACCATACCACGGGTGGGGTTAGAACCTGTGATCAGAGAGTCTCAAAACTCCAGACCGACATGTTAGCCACTGGGCCAGCTAGCTTCAATAAGATTCATCCAACTAGGTATATTTCTACACCATAGAAAGGTGTAGAAATATAAACTCTGATCGCGGGTTCTAACCCCACCCGTGGTATGGTTTGACTGCCTTTTCAAATTTTCTTGAAACTTAAGTCACTGAACGTTTCCCATGAAACAGATTTTTTTAAGATGATTGACTTCTTTCCCTTCAAGGTAAGGTACCTCAAGAAAAGAAAACATTCACTATCATTCAGTCAATAGTTGTCTTGCTATAATTGCACAGACTTGATTCAATTGACTCTGAAATGCAACATCCCCAACCCCTCCTTCAGAGTGCAGACACTGTACTTACCACCTCTTGGACTCTTATTCTGCAGGGTGGCCCAAAAAGAAAAAACTAAAGTTTCTCTTTTTAGTTGCCTCTTACGACACACATGGCTTGCGGAGGAAGAATACTGTTCCACTTTCCCATGGAGATAAGAAGAAATGAACAAAAACAAGAACTAGCAAGAAAATAGAAGAAAACCCAAAGGGAGGTACTACTGTCCTGCCAAGTGAGTGTAAAACGGAAGCCTGTAATTGTTTTACATGATGGTAGGATTGCTGGTGTCTTTTTTCTGTCTCATAAACATGCAAGATTTCAGGTATGTCTTGTTACTTCTACTTACACTTAGGTCACACTACACATTCATGTACATGCATATACAGTGGTACCTCGAGTTACGAAATTTTTTCGTTCAGAATGCTGTTCAAGTGCCATTACCAAACGAATTTATCCCCATAAGGAATAATGTAAAATAGACTAGTCCTTTTACACCCCCAAAAATATACTTACAAAAGCATTTAAAAAAATAAACTTACATAAAAGGGCGATTTTGGGGACCATCGTAACTCGAGGTACCACTGTACAGTGGACCCCCGAGTTTCGTACACCCCGGAAATCGTACAATTATGTAAGTATAATATTGTAAGTGCTTGTGGAAGTGTATTTTTGGGGGTCTGAAATAGACTAACCTACGTGACATTTTTCCTTAAGGGAGTAAATTCGTTCGGTAATGGCACTTGAGCAGACTTCAGGAGTGAAGTTTTTACGAAACTTGGGGGTCCACTGTATATATACACACACCCCTCAGGATTTTCTTCTATTTTCTTACTAGTTCTTGTTCTTATTTCCTCTTATCTCCATGGGGAAGTGGAACAGAATTCTTCCTCTGTAAGCCATGCGTATCGTAAGAAGCGACTAAAATGCCGGGAGCAAGGGGCTAGTAACCCCTTCTCCTGTATATATTACAAAATGTAAAAGGAGAAACTTTCCTTTTTCCTTTTGGGCCACCCCGCTTCGGTGGGAAACGGCCGACATGTTGAAAGAAAGAAGAAATATATATATATATGTGCTTGTACATGCATGTGTAGTGTGACCTAAGTGTAAGTAGAAGTAGCAAGACGTACCTGAAATCTTGCATGTTTATGAGACAGGAAAAAAGACACCAACAATCCTACCATCATGTAAAACAATTACAGGCTTCTGTTTTACACTCACTAGGCAGAACAGTAGTCCTTCCTGGGAGGTTGCTGTCTACCAACCTACTACCTAGGATTAATATATACATGCGTAATATAATATGTTCTAACTCATAACAGATATAAATGAAAAGTGCTTAACTTAGTAATACAAACTTAATACTGTAAATATACTGATTATTATAATTACATTCAAAACTAAGCACTAAACTCACAAGGGTCATACAGTTCTGCAATAAATATACTGAACAAATAGCTAAGTAGTACTTATGAAAAATTATGGGTATAACAATGACACACAACAATACAGTGGAACCTCAGTTGTCGAATTTAATTCGTTCCAGTTGTCGATTCGTCAGCCAAAGCAATTTTTCCCATAAAGAATAATGTAAATAGAATTAATCCGTTCCAGACTCCAAATGACAATATAATAATTTATTAATAATAATAATGTACTAACTCCTAGGTAGTAGTAGGTTAGTAGACAGCAACTGCCCAGGGAGTATTACTGTCCTGCCAAGCGAGCGTAAAACGGAAACCCGTAATTATTTTACATGATGGATAGAATTGCTGGTGTCTTTTCTGTCTCATAAACATGCAAGATATCAGGTTCATCTTGCTACTTCTACTTTCACTTTGGTCACACTGCACATGCATAGACAAGCATATATATACACACCCCTCTGGGTTTTCTTCAATTTTCTTACTAATTCTTGTTCTTATTTGTTTCCTCTTATCTCCATGGGAAAGTAGAACAGAATTCCTCCATAAGCCATGTGTGTTGTAAGAGGCGACTAAAATGCTGGGAGCAAGGGGCTAGTAACCCCTTTTCCTGTATACAGTATATCACTAAATTTAAAAAGAGAAACTTTCGTTTTTCCTTTTGGGCCACCCTGCCTCAGTGGGATATGGCTGGTTTGTTGAAAGAAGAAGAATGTACTACTATATAAAACAATGTATAAAATTATACAGCACAGGGAAACTAAAATTGAATACTAAATGAAAATTTAGCTGAAATATCGTATAGTAAATAAAAATCTAACTGAAAGACCTTACAGTAAATAAAAATTTAACTACCTCTTACCTGTCAGAGGAGAGCTAATGGCAAAATTCTAGTGGCTTCAAATCTTGTGGGAGAAAGCTGGTAGGCCTATGTGAGAGAATTGGTCTGCATGGTCAGTGTGCGCAGTATAAAAAAAATCCTGCAGCACTCGGTGTATAATGAGAAAAAAATGCGACCGTGTTTTTGGTTTAAAACCAAATTTGCAGTGTATTTTCATGTGGTATTTATTGTTGTACATATTCCCATTTTCTTGGTCTCAATTGATAGAATGGAAGATATATTACAGAAATAGAGATGATTTTGAATGGTTTACAGACTAAATTTAGCTTGGAATTGAGTTCATAGTGAAAATGTTCAATTTTTGCCGATGTTCAAGACTAAACAAATCACGTCACTCGTCCATTGCACGTCAACTGGTGGGTCTAATATGCATTCATGAATGTGCTGATATTCTTTATACAATTATTCAGTAGTCTGAATAACAGTAAATCTTCTATATTTGTGTGAATAAAAATTAAAAATGAAAAGCAAGCGTAATATTAGAGGGGCCTGGAGATGTGAGTGATGAACAGAGAAAATGTTATTTTAGTGCCAGTAATGTCAGCATTGTTTATTCTAGAAACTGTTTTGAAATTGGCTTTTCTTAAATTTTGTGTGAAATTGACCAAATTAGTAATTTCAGATCACTTTATTGGGTAGTTGAAATAGGTAAATGGGTAGTTTCTTAAACTCAATCGATAGAATAAAAGGAACTCTAGCGAAATAGCTATGAGTTTGGTCAACTGGAACAATGGAATTGGCCCAAAATAGGGCTCAAAGTGAGTAAAATCGCAGAGACCGCTAACTTCACGATAACGTAATTCCATAGGTTTTCCATCAAATTTCGTACTTTTTGTTTCATTACCTTCAGAAAAAGATTATCATTTCATAAATTTTTTTTTTTTAAATTCTTCAACCCTGGGAGCATTGTCTGTCGACAACCAGAGGACGTACGAAAACCAGGACGTACTTTTCTTGAATTCCTCATTCGAAATCCAAATTGTCCGACAAAGAAGGCATTCGACAACTGAGGTTCCACTGTATATATAAATATAACATAATTGACAAAGTAATGTCAAACCTAAGTGAAACATAAATATGAAAAAAAAAATATTTTAACTTATTGTATGAAACAATATAGTGAACAATTTAGTTTCACATAATTTAGCCTTTTTTTTTTTTATCATTTTCAGTTTATTTTTTAGAGCATTCCAGAATTTGCATAGCACTTTTACATAAACAGTATTCAGACTTGCACTAGGATTATCAAATGAATTTATTTCTTGTTTGGTACCCATGGATTCTGGTGAAGCACTCTGGGAAGTGTCTTAGCTCTGTATTGGTATTATGGTTTATTGTCCTGAAGATGTAAAGTCCCCAGTAGAGTATATGAATGGCTTGGATGTTTGGTAAATTTAAAGCTTTGTGTCGAGGTGGTGCATCATGTTTGTAATCTAAATCTAGCATTTTGGTACATGATGATTGGTTTAAGATGGTTTGGAATTGTTGACCCAAATGAACAGATATCATTTGCGATTATTACATTCATGAGGGAGCACTGAACCGATAGGGGTCATAAAACATCTGGGAGAAATGTAAGGCATTCAGATTTGATTGAAGAGCCTCTTACAAGCATCAAGGAACCTCCCTTGAGAGGTAGGTGGGTACATACTGAGAGTATGCTCACAGTTTTTTATATTTTTTGTTGCAGTATGTTGGATACGAGTATTGAATTTTAGCTTGTCCAGGTGTAAGCCTAGAAGTTTATTATTGTTTTTATCTGTAGATTTTAGGTTTTTGATGTTGATTAGGTTGGATTTCTTTTACCAATCATTTCTAAATTAAGTGCAAGTTTGTTGGCTATCATTCATGTGTGCATGTTTTTAGTTTATTTCATTTAAGGCAAAAGGGTCAGGACCTAAAAAGATAATAGTAGCGTTGTCACCAAAGAGTAATTAATGGTTTGAGGTGTGTGGAATTTGATAGGTTATTGATATGAAGAAATGAGAGAGCCTAGAATGTTATAGATGAGTGAGGAATGATGTTTAAAGGATTAACATTGTCAGTAATCAATATTTTAAGCATAATTAAATATTCTTGAAAAAACTATTTATTTATAAGTTGTATACAGTACTTTAAACATTTGGTGAAAGAAATTTTAACGTAGTTGAATAATTTACTTGTAATAAATCTACATTTCTGGTTTCAGAAAGATCATATTAATTGTGTAACATTATTCTAATGCATTCCAGGCTTAAGTTCAATTGTAAAGTTTTTACAAATTACTTTGTCAATATGATTTACACAAAGACTTGCATGCATAAAAATAAATATTAAAAGAGTGTTAAACATAACCTTAATCAAGTTTTTTGGTGTGTATTTCTGACAGTGTGAAGCTAGGGCTAATGTATCAAGATGGTTACAGTACACTTCAAAGAAGAGTTTGATGGACGGCTTCAAAATTTCTGGATGTTTGACAGACAGCAAGTTTGAGCACACCTGTTTTGCACAAGACTAACTGTGCTGGAAATATCAGTAATGGTATTATTTGTACCACATTAGGTGTGACAAGTACATCAACTCTCTTAAGACAATAGTAAATGTTTACTTTTATTTTTGATAGGTGTCCTTTGTAGGATTAAATTGTGGTTGTCCTTAATAGTTTTATTGTGGAGTGAAGATTGAAGTTCCATTAAGAAAATCTTTCACTGCTTTGTATTTTTATTGCATACATATTGTGTTCAGTGTTAGTTGACTGTTCTTTTATCTTTTTTATTCTGTATATTTTATCAATGCCTTGAAAAATTAATGGCCATGAGAATTATACACCTGGCAAAAATTGTAAAATTACTTGATTTTGGCAATATTTATCCAGTAATGCTGATGGGAAAGTGGAAATCCACATTAGCAATATAAATAGGAAAGAATTATATCAGTAGTGTTGCATGAGCTGAGGAATATATATGTCGAGTTTCACTATCATTAAAATTAAAAAATACAAGGGGGTAGCTTTTTGTGACTGTTATATGAAAAAAGTATTGCCAGACTTTGCCTTGTGTATATGAATGTCTTGTGATGTGGCCTAGATTGAACACAAGAAGGTCTTTCATAGAGGTTTTTCTTCATTAGTGAATTTATTGGGAGTTTATTGTTTAAAACCCAGTTAGAGATGCTGTACTGTAATTTTATGTACATATATAAAGGTTAAAAGATGCTGAGGCCAGGTAGAATGTAGTTGGAGGTGCCACATGCTATGAATATGTTGCACAGTCTTTTTTCATATGGTTAAGAGTTCAATATTTATTGTTTTCAGCCTTCATAAATGATAGTCTACTGCTCAAAAAACAGCTTGATGTTTTTGTCATGGAACACACAGCTATACAACAGCACACATCAGTTTATTAAAAAAGATGAAATTTTTAAAAGTACCTATGTGGTAAACAGATAGAAAGAGTAAAGAAAATGTGCTTCATGTTTTAGCCCTAAATTGTAGATGTATACAGTATAATGTGCATTTTCATTAAATTTAATAATGGCATGCATCATATCTTTGGCATTTTATGTAATAAACTCTACAGGCCAGAACTTAAATGCACTTATGAAAGTGTGTTTTATTAGTTTGTCTTCATACTTGGATGATTTTTTTTGGTGCCAAGAGGCTGTATCTTGTACAGTATTTACAAACTGTTCTATGTGCAATAACCCCCTCCCTATCCAAAACTCCTGAAATTAAATGCATTTCTGCCTGCAGGATGCAATATTTTATGGTTGATGTAGACCTCCAGTTGGTTTATTTTATTGTAGGACACTGTATGCAGAGCAAACCTTTATTTAAAAAAAAAAATATTCACAATATCATAATAACAATTTTAGGACTGCCATGCCACGGGTTGACTCCTGTCTGCTCCTTAAGTTAAAGGTAATGTTTTGCTTGGTGATGAGCTTTGTCAAGTCTTTAAACACAGGTTTGCTCAGCATATAATGTCTTCTTACTTGATTTGTTGAGAGTCCTCCCATTCCCAAAAAAGTTTTTATTAACAATGTTTTATTCTGCTAGAATTAAATTTATGTATGAAAGTTTGTTTTGCAAATTTTTTATAAATTTTATCATTTTATGCACAAAAATATATTTTTTTCACTACCTTAAGTTTATTATAGTTTTAATTTTGCTCAGTATTAAACTATTAATTTTAATTGACAATGCAATTGCTCATTGGTACACTTGTCATTAATGTGGATAAATTCTGAGTTTGTTTTTGTATGCTGAAGTGTTTTATATCAGCTTGTGGTGAAATGGAACATATCCTGTATCAGTACATAAATTAATTTTGTTGATCAAATGTAGTATGTCTCTTACTGTGATTATGGTTGATATATTTGACATTAAGTTTAAATTTGAGCCATGCCATAAATAAGTCTGTCTTAAAAGACTTAAGAATCTTATTCTTGTACAGATCAAACAAAAATCTCTTGTGTATGCTGTAGAATGAGATGACATTTCATTGTATTATTGAGATCCTGAAGAAGCAATGGATACCAACAAGGAGCTACTGGTGTTCATGGAAGTGAGTATTGATTTGCTTATGGTTCAGTCAGAACTTGAGCCACACTGAATGGTTGCTGGTCATAATGATTTTAAAAATTATATGAAGTCTTAAGACATTCTTATTGGGCAGTACAAATGAATGTTTGTGCATTTTTTAATATTGAAAGTATATGTTGACAGTTGCAGATTGTGCTGGATATTGAATAGCCAAGCAAAGGTGAATTTCACTAAATGTATCAAACCCAATCTTAGAGATGTATGTAAATTTTAAATCTGTAATATAATGTAAAAAGTGTGTCATTTTGGTTATAAGACAAATTTTGTGCTTTAGCTGATACAGGATCACATTTTAAATGTGAAATAACTAATTTGTAAGGTGCATCAATTAAATCAAATTTCATGTAGACTGACAAATCAAGTTTTCCTGTTGCATGGGAAAAAATGTCAAACAATATTCTCCATTTCCCCAAAACCAGTTAAGTGGAAGTTATGAGAATAGCAATATTTTTGATTTGCATAGTGGTTTTAGAACACATGACATACAGGAAATACACATCCCTTATTTTATGAATGTTCTTTGTAAATTCTTAAAAGAGTTATACACATGACAACAATGTTACCAAAACTAAGAAAAAAGTTTTGAAACATTAAAGTTTTTTGTGTATTTGAATTTTAAGATTAAGATTTGATAGAATTATTTTAGTTCTGAAAATTTCATAAGTTTATCTAAATTTCTTTATATATGGACAAGCTAGTGTCAGTGTATGTATGTGTTTTACATATACACTAAGATAAATAAATACGCACACATGAGCTACAGGGATATCAGGAAGTATTTCTTTAGTCTTGGGGTGGTTGGAAAGTGGAATGATCTTGAAGTGATGGAGGCAGGCTCGATACATAGCTTTAAGAGCAGTTATGATAAGACCCTTGAGGCTAGGAGAGAGAATCTGGCAAGTTGAGAGGTGGGGCCAGGAGCTTGGACTCTACCCCTGCAGCCACATATAGGTGAGTACATATGCACGCACATGCAAATACACACACACACACACTAATATATATATATACATCTTTCAACAAACCGGCCATATCCCACCGAAGCAGGATGGCCCAAAAAGAAAAACCCAGAAACTGGCTCCTAGAGTTCAACCCCACCAAGTGCAAAGTCATGAAGATTGGGGAAGGGCAAAGGAGACTGCAGATGGAGTACAGTCAAGGGGCCAGAGACTACAAACCTCACTCAAGGAAAAGGATCTTGGGGTGAGTATATAACACCGGGTACATCTCCTGAGGTGCACATCAACCAAATAACTGCTGCAGCATATGGGCACCTAGCAAACCTAAGAATAACATTCCAACATCTCAATAAGGAATCGTTCAGGACCCTGTACACCGTGGTTGTCAGGCCTATATTGGAGTATGCAGCACCAGTTTGGAACCCACGCCTAGTCAAGCATGTAAAGAAATTAGAGAAAGTGCAAAGGTTTGCAACAAGACTAGTCCTGGAGCTAAGGGGCATGTCCTACAAGGGAAATCGACCTGATGACACTGGAGGACAGGAGAGATAGGGGGAATATGATAACGACATATAAAATACTGAGAGGAATTGACAAGGTGAACAGACAGGATGTTCCAGAGATGGGACACAGCAACAAGGGGTCACAATTTAAAGTTGAAGAGTCAGATGAATCACAGGGATGTTAGGAAGTATTTCTTCAGTCAGAGTTGTCAGTAAGTGGAATAGTCTGGGAGGTGATGTAGTGGAGGCAGGATCCATACATAGCTTTTAAGAAGAGGTATGATAAAGCTCATGGAGCAGGAAGAGTGACCTAGTAGCGACCAGTGAAGAGGCGGGACCAGGAGCTGTGACTTGACCCATGCAACCACAACTAGGTGAGTACACACACAGGACCATACATAGCTTTAAAACGAGGTATGATAAAGCTCATGGAGCGGGGAGAGAGGGGACCTAGTAGCGGTCAGTGAAGAGGCAGGGCCAGGAGCTGAGTCTCGACCCTTGCAACCACAAATAGGCGAGTGTACACATACACACACATGTACACACACACACACACATATATATATATATATATATATATTTGTGTGTAGCATTTATGAAGGGATCTGAGAAAAAGAAAAATTAATTAACTGGACTTGGAGTCCTGGAAGGTGGGAAGGGCATTGCCTGCACCCTGAAGGTTCGGTAGGGATGTTGTAGTCTGAGGGCCATCTGAATTGTGATGTTGGTACACTTCTGGCACAACAGCAATTGAATGAATGATTTCTTTTTTGTCACCCTACCTTGGTGGGAGACTGCCAGTAATGTAAAAAAAAAAAAAAATGAAGTGTATATGTAGTATTATAAACATTATATTTTTTCAACAATAGTTATATCCCACCAAGGTAGACCAAGAAAAGAAAATTATTCACCATTCATTCATTAGCTTTCTTGCCAGAAGTGTGCAGATATCACAATTCAATTAATCCTCCAAACTACAACATCCCCACCCCCTGTTCAGAGTGCAGGCATTCTGCACAATTATTAATTCTAAATTATAATCACTGGGGAGTGGAGGTTTTAAAAAATCTGAGAAGACAGAATTATGTGGACCAACATACCTATTAATTTTTTCATCACATACTAGCATGTAACAATTTGATTAAGACTACCTGCAGTAGTGCTATGTGGTTAGTGATTATGGACACTGGTGATTGTACCATGTCTACATGGTGTGGGAACATGATTAATTTGCCAGATTTGACAGGTGTTCACCTCAGATGGATTTTTAAGTTTGATTGTTCACAGCCTGCTGTGTTGTGGGCAAGTGGAATGACAGGTATCTACCACATACATATTTAGTGGAATGTTTTATTTTTTGGCAATTAACATACTGTGACAGTAGTGTATTTTCATATACTTTTGTATTGCCTTGAAAGGTCGGTGGCTTTTGCCATCTATGTTTTGTACTATATTGGGTGATGACATGATAGGTAGACACTTGAAGTCTCTTAGCCAGAAGTAATGACACTGTCAGCTACAGAGCATTTATTTGTAGTAACTGGCTTAGTGTCTACCATTAGCATAGTCACCAACACCCAAATCTGTGAAAGTCCTGGGGTGGACACTTTATTTTCTGTGCAGAGGTAATAACTACATTAATGAAGTGTTGACTACAGTCAGTGTCAAGCCTAGAGGACCAAGACACCAGGACCACATTATTAGGAGCAAGATAAAATTTGCGTGAAAGGATTAACAAAATTTTTTATTAAGATCATAATTTGACTTTATTCAGTTGCCAAATTTAGGATTCAGTATACATATTGAAGTTGTGTGTAGAGAATTTAACTACTAAAATGACTATAGAGAGGTTTCACGCAGGTTATTTCCCTCCTTGGGCACTCGCACGTAGTATGTGAAGTGGACCAAGAAAGAGTGGTGTCTTCATGAAGATAAAAAGTACTTTAAAGCTCCATTCAAAGTAAATAATTTTTTCCTTCTATTTCATGAAGACATTAAATGCTTTTGTCGGTAGATTCTTTACAACCATGTATAAGTGGCTTTACAAATATTGGAATTGTGCATCTTAAGTAAAGAAATGATAAGATAAAGTTATTTTATATAAAACTTTTTATAAATATGGTTATAACCAAAGTTTTGCTTGCAAGTTTTAGGAATTGTACCTGTGCTTCCCCTGAACTGAACCTGAATTACTCCCATTACCCTAGGCACTGTATGGACCCTTCAGGTTTAGCTCCCTCCCACCCCCACCATGAATGCAATTTGTGGTAAATATCCTGTCAAAAATTCTAGTTCCTCGTATATAAACTAACTAGTTTTCCTTCAACGGTGGTTCCTTGTTGGGCCAGCTTTCATGGGTTTAAATTTTTTGTTGCTAAAACTTGCCAGTTAACTTTCACAAGACACCCTATTATTCCTTGCACCATTTTATACCCATACACTTCCTATATACAGGATAGTCAAATTTCTTGGTAGTTTGATCACTGAATATCTGGGAAACTGCTTGAACCTCCTTTCATATGGGAAGTAACTTATTACACTATTAAATTTACACTTATTATTAACACAGGCCGTTTCCCACCAAGGCAGGATGGCCCGACAAAGAAAAACTTCATCATTCACTCCATCACTGTCTTGCCAGAGGCGTGCTTACACTACAGCTACAAAACTGCAACATTAACACCCCTCCTTCACAGTGCCGGCACTGTGCTTCCCATCTCCAGGAATCAAGTCTGGCCTGCCGGTTTCCCTGAAACCCTTCATAAATGTTACCTTGCCTACACTCCAACAGCACGACAAGTTGTAAAAACCATTGTCTCCATACACGCTCACACACGCTTGCTGGAAGTCCAAGACCCTCGCACAAAAAACCTCCTTTACCCCCTCCCTCCAACCTTTTCTAGGCCGACTCCTACCTTCCCTCCACTACAGATTTATACACACTCGAAGTCATTCTATTCTGTTCCATCCTCTCTATATGTCCAAACCATCTCAATAACCCCTCCTCAGCTCTCTGGATAATAGATTTGGTAATCCCACACCTCCTAATCTCCAAACTACGGATTCTCTGCATTATATTCACACCACACATTGCCCTCAGACATGACATCTCCACTGCCTCCACCCTTCTCCTTGTTGCAACATTCACAACCCGTGTCTCATACCCATACAAGTGTGTTGGTATAACTATACTCTCATACATTCCCCTCTTTGCTTTCATAGATAAAGTTCTCTGTCTCCACAAGCTCCTCAGTGCACCACTCGCCTTTTTCCCCTCGTTAATTCTATGATTCACCTCATCCTTCATATACCCATCTGCTGACACATCCACTCCCAAATATCTGAACACATTCACTTCCTCCATACTCTCTCCCTCCAATCTGATATCCAATCTTCCGTTATCTAATTTTTTTGTTATCCTCATCACCTTACTCTTTCCTATATTCACTTTTAATTTCCTTCTTTTACATACCTTACCAAACTCATCCACCAACCTCTGCAACTTCTCTTCAGAATCCCCCAAAAGCACAGTGTCATCAGCAAATATCAACTGTGACAACTCCCACTTTGTGTTAGAATCTTTATCTTTTAACCCCACACCTCTTGCCAATACCCGAGCATTCACTTCTCTTACAACTCCATCTATAAATATATTGAACAACCACGGAGACATCACACATCCCTGTCTAAGGCCTACTTTTACTGGGAAATAATCTCCCTCTCGCCTACATACTCTAACCTGAGCCTATCTTCGTAAAAACTTTTCACCGCTTTCAATAACCTACCTTCTATTCCATACATTTGCAACATCTGCCACATTGCCCCCCTATCCACCCTATCATATGCCTTATCCATAAATGCCACAAACACCTCTTTACCCTTATCTAAATATTGTTCTCCTATATGTTTCACTGCAAACACTTGTTCTACACACCCCCTACCCTTCCTAAAACCTCCTTGTTCATCTGCTATCCTGCTCTCTGTCTTACTCCTAATTCTTTCAATAATAACTACCATACACTTTACCAGGTATACTCAACAGACTTTTTTTTTTTTTTTTTTTCAACAAGTCGGCCATCTCCCACCAAGGAAGGGTGACCCAAAAAGAAAATACTTTCATCATCATTCAACACTTTCACCACACTCATACATAATCACTGTCTTTGCAGAGGTGCTCAGATACGACAGCTGAGAACAGACTTATTCCCCTATAATTTTTACACTCGCTTTTGTCCCCTTTGCCTTTATACAAAGGAACTATGCACGCTCTGCCAATCCCTAGGTACCTTACCCTCTTCTATACATTTATTAAATAAAAACACTAACCACTCAAACTGTATCCCCACCTGCCTTTAACATTTCTATCTTTATCCCATCAATCCCAGCTGCTTTACCCACTTTCATTCTACTCACTGCCTCACAAACTTCCCCCACACTCACAACTGGGTTTTCCTCACTCCTATAAGATGTTATTCCTCCTTGCCCTATACACAAAATCACAGCTTCCCTATCTTCATCAACATTTAACAATTCCTCAAAATATTCCCTCCATCTTCCCGATACCTCTAACTCTCCATTTTACCCTTTGACTGTTTCTGTCGTATGAGCCAGTGTTTCGGGCGTATATATACTCAAAAATTCTAGCGGCTTCAAATCAAGCGGGAGAAAGCTGGTAGGCCCACATATGAGAGATTATTATTATTATAATCAAATAGAAGCGCTAAACCACAGGGGTTATACAGCGCTGCAGGTTATTGTAGGATGCAGGGAGAGTGGGTTGTAAGAGGGAGATGGATGATTAGTAGGGTATGGAGTGCAGCATGACGGTGGATAGTGCAGGGATAGAAGGTAGCAAGAGATCGAGGTAGAAGGGACTGAGGGAGGTGCTAGAGGTGTAATCTTCAGAGTTTGTGTAGTAAGTCAGTTTCTGTCAAAAAGTCAACAAGAGAGTCAGGATTAAAGGAGGGTCCATCTGCAAGAAGGGAAGGTAAAGAAAGGGCCGCAGAGCGAAGACGTCGTTGGAGGTAAATTCTGCGTGCTCGTTGATAGAGTGGGCAGTCCAGCAGAATATGTCGAACAGACACTGGAACCTGACAATGCTCACAGAGAGGGGCAGGAGCCTCTCCATGAGATACCCGTGAGTAAGACGAGTGTGGCCGATGCGAAGACGGAGAGTGTAGTCTCCCAACCTCGACATTGGTGACAAGAAGAAGGCCAGAAACCTATAATCGGTTTAATAGAATGAAGTTTGTTATTCAGCAGGTCAGACCAGCGTTGTTGCCAACGGGTGCGAAGGTGGGTAGCAATGACCGCAAAATAGTCTGTGAAAGGAACACCTCTATATGAAACTGGAAGGTCATGTACTGCTGACCGCGCAGCAGTATCTGCCTGTTCATTGCCCTGTACGTCAACATGACCAGGGACCCAACAAAAAACAATATCTTTATG